>CM031963.1:35109559-35187068 GCA_018749465.1 Paracanthobrama guichenoti
AGCAGCAGGACTATATAAAATATATAAAATTAAATTAATTTCTAAGTATATAAAATTAGAAAACAAGCATTCACCGATCAGTACTTTTTACTTTTAATACTTAAGTACATTAAAATGTTTTGTACTTGTTTACTCTGGTAAAATTGGCAAGGAGTAGGTAAAACTGGAGTAATATTTTATTAGGGAATCACACAAAATTGATTTGTGTAATTTGTCCACCACTGAATATATGGCAATAAATTCCAGGATTAATACAAATAAAAAAAAATAAAAAAACTACACACAGTTTCTACAGTCATGGGAAACCTAAATATCAATATTTGTTCGTCGGCCAGAGGAGAACTGGCACCCCGACTGAGCCTGGTTTCTCCCAAGGTTTTTTTCTCCATTCTGACCCTGAAGGAGTTTTGGTTCCTTGCCACCGTTGCCTCTGGCTTTTGGCTTGCTCAGTTGGGGACACCTAAATTTCATCTATATTACCGATCTGCCCGCATTGATGCTATATGATACTTGAAATTAGCTGGATAACATCACCGCTTCACCAGAACGGCTGTACAAATTCTGTTGCATTATTTTCCTGTTAACACTGTGAAGCTGCTTTGAAACAATTGGACTTGTAAAAAGCGCTATATAAATAAAGGTGACTTGATTTGATCAAGGAATCTATTGTCATTATTATTATTATCATTAAGGCATGGGGAAGTCATGGAAATGAACAACATCTTAAGAAGTCATGGAAAAGCATAGTGCTGAGCTGAAACTTCTGGACAATGTAACTGGAGTCTTTCCTCGTCTTCATAACAGGGACACTGGCTTGGCCAATCACCTACAACAATCTTTGGAGGACGAATCAAACGTTTTTCTGCCTTTTGTGATGCCTCTTTCTGTTTTCTTGAATAATACAATGCCGATAGTCCAGCAGTCATTACAAAAAGAACACTAGCAGCAATTCCAGCTTGTAGCGCCTATGCAAAGGGACAGAAAATAATGTCAAATAATTTACCATAATACAGCTCTGTAATGATAACAGCACTATCATTGACTAACATGTAGTGAACCTAATACAGAAGTGCAAGTGGCCTGTACCTGTAACTGTAACAAAGTGCTCACAGTTCTGTGTTAACAGCTTATAGGGAAGTGTCTTTCCCACATGGCTTAATGCTTCGTTTATGATTTCACTGGCAGGGCGAGGTTTATATTTGTCGTCTAAATAGTTATGAACACTGTAGCCATGATGATCACCCACTACATCCACAAGTTTCTCTCTTTTCACTATGGCTTGACCAGTTCCAACTGTGGAGATAAGCAGAGAACATTTTCTTTATGTGAAAAGCTCAATCTTTTTGTATAATAAATAAACAAAATGTAGCCCAGTGGTAAACTTGTGTATTATAGTGTAATGGGAACTGGGTGGGTTATGATTAATCCCTCTTACTCTCAAAAACAAGTCACATGATTATTAAAGAGTAAACGTTTATTTACTTTCAATAAATAATAGGTGACATCTGATTTCTAAATAAGTGGCTAAATACCAATTTATTTTACATAATTAAAAGGATCAATATTTGGTCATTTTATTTCATGACAGTGATTAAAACTAAAGTTTAAAGTTTATAGTATTTAGCTAAGTAATATTACCAGAGGTTTTATGCAGTTAGCCTTGTTTGGCTGCAGGCACGTAAAACACGTGACCTTGTGTAGAGACACAGGTGAGAAAGTGCTGGAAGACGGGTTTTTTTTCTACCTCTGCTGGACCCGCTTGGAGCACGGGATGCTAGCACATTGAGGGGAAAAAAAGACGCTAGAAAGAGCCACGAAAGCCTATGAAACAGAGCGGGAGGCTCAGAGAAGAGTTGATGTTTGTGAGTCAAGAGACTGAGTGAGAAACGAGGCCGGAGATCCGTCTGACAGAGCGGGAGAGACGGAGCGGGAGAGAAGGAGCGGAAGCCGTGATCAGAGGTAGCGGAGCGAGCTAGCTAGCCATGGTGGGCGTACACTGGGAAGTTGAAGTTGAAGTTGAAGTTGAAGTTGAAGTTGAAGTTTATTCGTCATTACACATGTACAAGTACAGTATAACGAAATGAAGTTTGGAGCAAGCCTCCGGGCCGCAGCCGATTATTCAGGCGCCGCCCTACGCTCTCCAGAAATACAAGAATGCAATTTAGCAAGCATTACATAGCAAACACAACAAAACATAAACATAAACATAAACATGACACAGTACACGTGGTCACGTGGTGGGATTTTTTGTATGAGTGGGAGAGGAGATAGATAACAGACAGGCAGACGGATGGAGGGGGGAGGGAATAAGGTCGGGTATGTATGGTGCGAGTGAGTCTGAGATTGTGTTGTGTGAGAATGTTAGCCATAACTTCAGATGTTTTCGAGTTCAGTTCTATGGTTTGTCCTTGAAGGGAGATAAGGCAGTGCACAGGGAAAGATAGCAGACAAAGCTGTCAGGCTGAAATCCCAACCGAGAGATAGGGACCAAGTGAGGTTCGTTGGGCTAGTTGATTAGGTCAGGCAAATACAATTTATTATTTTTTAATCCATTTGATGATCTTCGGTAATTTGTCCGGATCATAATCAATCAATCAGATCTGGTCCTCAGCATTCGCGTCCGGTCTGTGCAGTTTCCCTAGACATTACGTCCAGCCTCATGGCCAGACCGGTTACAGTCCGTAAAAGTTCACCGATCTGACCCCCGATGGAGCCCACTCTTCCCTGCGTATCCGCAGTCCGGACTGCGTTGTTACGGTTCAGTTCCTCAATTCCTATCACTTTCTGATCTAATTCCTTCAGACGGTCACACACAACATTCTTTAATTTCCACAGACAGCGGCTGGGTGAATTTGCTTGCAGCTGTCTTACCAATCTTCCGATAGGTCAGGGCAATCCCAAAGCCAAAGAATAGGAACCCCGCCATCAATAATCCAATCATGTATAAATCTTCCGCATCCTCCACGGACAGAGCCTCCAGGCACAGGACTTGCCAGTTGTTCCATGCGTCCCTCACGTACCCTGCAGCAAAGGTCCCGTCCGGGCAGGTGGGTTCTCCCGGGGCACCCTTCCTTAGTGAGAAAATCTTGTCGATCACGCTGATTGACCAGTTAATCAATTCCATTTCAGTATTTTCAGGAGTCCAGCAAAGCAGCAGTCAGAGAAGAGAAGAGACGAAACACTAGACAAAACAAAACAGCGCGAGAGCCAGCAGGGAGCAGAGAGAAAAACACGTCTGCACGGATTGAAGGACAGAAAGGAATGGGAGGAGCTGTCGGTTCATCGCACCGCACCTGAGCATCCAGACCAAAGTCTTTCCATGCTCTCAATGTTTTGCAAGTGTTCGTTCAGCGCACTCAATGTTTGGCAAGACTAAAACAGGCCTGCAATGTGTGTTTTTTTTCTTCGTTCAAATCGGTACCGTGAGTAAACTGGAACATGTGCGTGTGTGTGTGTGTGTGTGTGTGTGTGTGTGTGTGTGTGTGTGTGTGTGTATGTGTGTGTGTGTGTGATTGGGCTCATCACTGCATTTGCTAAGACTAGTTACAGGACACTTGGCATATTTTTTGTTTGTTGTAAAGTTATCTTGAGTATTCTAAATTGTTGGGAAAGAGCTAAGGGAGGGGGACTTTTAGACCACTTATTCTGGTGTAAAAAGTGTGATTGAAACTATTGGGGTTTCTAGCTAAATCTAAAGGGGCTATTATTTAAGTGTTTGGGGAATCTTTTGGTTATTTATTTTTTTATATTTTGGTGTAGTTAGGGACTTTAATATTGTGTTTTAGTGGCAGCTTTTATATTTTATTAATTAAACAAGGGCTTTACCCTATTTTTTTTTGTTTTTTGTTTTTTGGCTAAACTAAAAACCACCTCTGGGTCTCGTTATTTTTAAATAGTTTTGTGTCAAAAGGTTTTACAACTCATTAGAAACTTATTAGGTGCACCTTAGTGGTATCCACCTGAACTACCCCGAACCCAAGCACCCCCATTCTCACGTAACACACAGAGTGGATGTACGGGTGCTACAAAAAGGTGAAAAGCTTGAATTTTGTTAAAAGAAGATGAAGAATTACTCTTACACTCCTAGTTAAAACTCTTTGCTGAAGTGGCCAGAAATTAACAGTAAAGTATGTGGGGTTTCCCCAAAAACACTAATAAATGTGTGTGCAGTGAAAGACAAAACATGATCAGGGTAACACACAAAACTGAAATAACAAAATATCCAATAACTTAACAACATATAACATATAAAACTACAAGCACCATAAAAGCAAATTGTTTTATTATTTTGTATTGTGTTTGTAATTAACTCACATTTCATGTCATCCACCACTATGTGAACCACCTCACCATCACCAATGTATAGAGCCCAGTGCTGATATCCGAATTTGGAGATTTTAATGAGGTCTCCACCTTCCAGCTTCTGATCAAGGAAGGGAATGTACATTTAGGTCATTAGATCATATTAAAAACTATTTTATAGATAAGTAGTAAAAGCCAGACATTGGCCTTAGTAACAAAAATGTAAACAATGCAATGCAAACGTAAAATAATCTAATTAATCTAATTATTCATTTTTACCTATTTGGTATTTAATGTTACATTTCAGCGTATGTATAAGTCTTTATGAATATGTTTACCTGGTTTGAAGTCATGGTGACAAAAGCAAGTTCTGCTGGTTTTAACACGGAAAACAGCCTTTTGAGTCCCTGTCACCTTGTTTTTTGTTTTTCTCTTTCTCTCTTCCTCTTTTATAATGTCTTATCTGCTGAAAGAGAAATGTTCTACACCTGACTTTTCAGACTGTCCCACCTCTTCCTCTTTTTGGTCTGTATAAACTCGCTGACCTTGAGGAGAGTGAAATGTGGAGAAGGGAGAAGTTGTTCTTGTTCCAGCACACATCTGTTTTCATCCCATGTACTCTCCCTGTATTTATGTATGTGGCTCCTGGAAACCGGCTCAGATAGGAGATCATAATTTGGACTTGTTTTTCTCTTTGTCTTAAATTCGATATGATGTAATCTCATTGGACGGTTGTGTCGTGGACAAAATAGTTCCATTGTTCTTTTTTAATGTACAGAACTTTGGTCGGCCTGTGGCTGAAACTGAACTTGAACTTGTTGTGAGAAGACAGAGGTAAGCATTTCTCAAGCCGTATTTATAACTCACCCCTCCTACCTTCGGCCCTGGGAACATGCAAGTCAGCTCTGGATACAGGTGAAAAAGTGCAAAAGATTACAGAGTTAGGTCACGTACACGAAACACTCACAGAAGTCAGATAATAACATTTACATTCCATCACACTCCCCTCTTTTGATGATTATTAATCACATAGTATTAAACATTTTCCCATATTCACTTCGATCATGTCAGTTCACTAGGATTCAAAACATACCTTTATTCTCATGGGAAAAGAAAGCTGTCAGCTGTTTTTGTAAGACATAGACATCTCTGACATGATAGCAAGCGTATTAGAGGAGTTCACAGTCTTCAGGACCTTATCACTTGAACTGTTGCTTGTTTCAAATTTTCCATCTTCGTTATTCTCGATTCTGTTATACATTTTATTTATTATTTATTTTATTTACCTTTATTTTACCAGGAAGTCTCATTTAGATTAAAATCTCTTTTACAGTTAGACAACATGTTAAAATACAAAAAAATAAATAAATACAAAAATAAATAAATAAATAAATAAATAAATAAATAAATAAATAAATTAATTAGAACATAGTATCCTCTCAACAAAAACAATCACAAGCCTTCATTACCACTGTCTTTATGATGCCTTTACATTCACCAATAGACACCATTGTCTCTAGTTTTAAATCTTTTTGCAAACGATTCCACGCCAAGGGTCCATGATAGGAAAATGCAGTTTTCCCCAGTTCTGTAAAAACTCTAGGTACATTTACCCCTCACCCCTCCTACCTTGGGCCCTGGGAACATGCATTACATTCCATTATACATTACCATCTGGTAGGACACAGATTTCTCTATTGCTCTTACAATTAAGCTTCTGAAACATGAATAGTACAGCCATGAATTCACATTCTGATTGACTTGTCAAATGTAATGTTCCCAGCCAATTGATTTCAAGTATTCATTATCATGTCCCTATATAACCTCGATGCATTGAGTGAATGCACTATTGCTGTGGGCTATGCAAGTTTTCTTTCAATTATTTTAGTTTATCATATTTATAAAAGACAGATACACGGTACCGATTCTTTCAGAAAACAGTCGAGCTCGTGGAGGCGTGCAGTGGGCGGAGCTAAAGAGACAAACACACAGACACACACACACACACACACACACACACACACACACACACACACACACACACACACTATACGTTGGTGTTGTTCACATTATATGCACTTACACACCGATTGCAAACAAAACACACACATTTGATGCAGTTTCACTCACCGCCTGCGGTTTCCATTCATGACCGGGAACAAACACACACACTTGCAGAACTCCGGAAACACAAGCTGCATCCACTGTTCCCTTAACACTGGGTTATTTGGGAAGCTGAACAAGGTGTTCCCATTCAGTCGGTCACTCTCGACGCCACGTCGGAGTACCGACGAATAGGAATCTCGCTCGCGAGAGCCAATCTACTTCGAGTGTAACTAAAACGAGCCAATGCACATTGGCATGCAATGATTGTACCAGGTGCTCATGCCACGCTGTGCGGGTATAAATGAGACACAGGTGATTGCATCAAATTAGCATTTTGCTTCGGAGCCGAGTGGTAGATGGTTACTACAGATATCACTCCTTACTTCGCAGTCCTGACTGAAGACGGAAGCCGCCTTTCGGAAGCGATCTCTTCATTTGGTGTTGGTGTGACGGCACAGCAGCGGGTCGTGTGGTTTTCCGATCATCTCTCTTTGTTGTTTGAACAGAACGATCACAAAGGCTGTTCTCACAGCCGGTTCGGTGCGCTAGGTGGAGAGCGCTAAAAAGCCGTTCCCACGGCTGGTAAGAGCGCCTTCGTGTGAGAGAGCGCGCACGTCAGGCTGCACTATCCCTGACGGTGTCGCGCGACCCCCTCCCCGCGTGCTTCAGCACCAAGGAGAGCGTCCTTCTGAAAGAGCTTACACAGATAGAGCTTGCGTCTTTTTCAAGATGACATTCTATCTGTGTGTTTCTGGATGCGGTGGTTTCCTGTCACCGAGGGATGGTCATCAGCGCTGTATCTCGTGTTTGGGCGTTCAGCACGCTGAGGCAGCGCTGGTGGATGAATCATGTTCTTACTGCGGGAACATGACCATCTCGGAGTTGCGATCGCGGCTCCGTCTCGCAAGGGGCGGAGCCTCTGTGCCTCTGCCGCGATCTAACTCTCCTCAGAGAGTTACTTCAGGCAGTAGCCCGGCTGATTTGAGGGTTACGGTGAGCGCGTTTCCCCCAGGGAACCAACCCCCGGGGAACCCTCATCCCTCTCGCACTCCACAGCCAGTAGAGCTGCCATTGGAACGCGGTGGGCCGTCCACGAGATGTGCACCATCCGTATCCTTTGGGGCTCCCCTTGAGGACCAGATGTCCATCGCTGCATCGGAGGGAGGGTCAACTGCGAAACGAGCAAACTCGCAGAGGATCTCTTTTCTCGGTATGGAGTTGGATTCGGTCGAGCAGGCAGCGCGCCTCACAGAGGAGCATGTCCAGTCGATGCTGAACTGCCTGAACACGTTTCAGGGCAGGATGGCGGTTCCACTGAAACGGTTTCAGAGGCTCCTGGGGTATATGGCAGCCGCGGCGGCAGTGACGCCGCTCGGCCTGCTTCATATGAGACCGCTTCAGCATTGGCTACACGGCCGAGTCCCGAGATGGGCGTGGCAACGCGGCACTCACCGGGTGAGCATCACACCGGCCTGTCGCCAGTCCTTCAGTCCGTGGTCAGACCCTTCGTTCCTTCGGGCTGGAGTGCCCCTGGAACAGGTGTCCAGGCATACTGTGGTTTTCACGGATGCCTCCGCCATGGGCTGGGGAGCCACGTACAAAGGGCATGCAGTGTCAGGGGTTTGGACGGGCCCGCACCTGCATTGGCACATCAATTGCCTCGAGTTGCTAGCAGTACATCTTGCTCTGAGCTGCCTCAAAGGGCGGTTACGGGGCAAAGATGTACTGGTCCGCACGGACAACACTGCGGCCGTTGCGTATATCAATCGACAAGGTGGTCTGCGCTCCCGTCGCATGTCGCAACTCGCCCGCCATCTCCTCCTCTGGAGTCAGAAGTGTCTGAGGTCGCTTCAGGCCATTCATGTCCCTGGTGTGCGCAACCGAGTGGCCGACGAGCTCTCACGAGCTGCGCTCCCAGGGGAGTGGCGACTCCACCCCCAGGTGGTTCAGCTGATCGGGAGACAGTTCGGGGTGGCACAGGTCGACCTGTTTGCTTCCCCAGAAACGTCCCACTGCCAGTGGTTCTATTCGCTGACCGAGGGTACACTCGGCACGGATGCCCTTGCGCACAGCTGGCCCCAGGGCTGCGCAAATATGCGTTCCCCAGTGAGCCTACTTGCACAGACACTGTGCAAGGTCAGGAGGACGAGGAGCAGCTCCTGTTGGTGGCGCCGTGCTGGCCCAACCGGACCTGGTTCCCAGAACTTATGCTCCTCGCGACAGCCCTCCTTGGCGATTCCTCTGAGGAAGGACCTTCTGACTCAGAGACGGGGCACCCTGTGGCACCCGCGTCCAGACCTGTGGAAGCTTCATGTCTGGCCCCGGACGGACGCGGAGGTTCTAGGTGACTTACCCCAAGAGGTAGTTAACACCATCACTTCGGCACGTGCACCGTCTACAAGACAGGCTTACGCCTCGAAGTGGAACCTGTTCGTCGAGTGGTGTTCTTCTCGCCGAAAGAGGACCCCCGAAGATGTTCGATCGCGTCTGTGCTTTCCTTCCTGCAACAAGGGTTGGAGCGTAGGCTGTCACCCTCCACCCTCAAGGTCTATGTTGCTGCTATATCCGCCTATCACGACCACGTAGAAGGTAAGTCGGTTGGGAAGCACGACCTGGTCGTCAGGTTCCTTAGGGGGGCGAGACGGTTAAATCCTCCTCGACCCCCCTCCATACCCTCTTGGGATCTTGCTCTGGTGCTCCGAGCACTCCAGAATGCCCCATTCGAGCCTTTGCAGTCAGCAGAGCTAAAGATTCTGTCTATGAAGACTTTGCTGTTGGCTGCATTGGCCTCCATCAAGAGGGTAGGGGACCTGCAGGCATTTTCGGTCGACGAATCGTGCCTAGAGTTCGGGCCGGGTAATACCCACGTGGTACTAAGGCCCCGGCCTGGCTATGTGCCCAAGGTTCCTACCACTCCCTTCAGGGACCAGGTGGTGAACCTGCAAGCGCTGCCCCTGGAGGAGGCAGACCCAGCCCTAGCTTTGCTCTGTCCCGTCCGCGCTCTACGGATCTACGTGGATAGAACTCAAAGCTTCAGAACCTCAAATCAGCTCTTTGTCTGTCACGGAGGCCAGCAGAAGGGAAAGGCTGTCTCCAAGCAGAGGATGGCCCACTGGATAGTGGATGCCATCACCTTGGCTTACCAAGCACAAGGTGTGCCCTGTCCGCTCGGGGTGCGAGCACACTCTACTAGAAGTGTTGCATCCTCCTGGGCGCTGGCACGTGGCGCCTCGCTGTCAGACATCTGTAGAGCTGCGGGCTGGGCGACACCCAACACGTTCGCTAGATTCTATAGCCTACATGTAGAGCCGGTCTCCTCCTGTGTTCTCACCTCAAACGGGTAGAAGCACTGAGAGGCCCCGGCTCTTGTCGGCTTGCTGCGCTCCGGCGCTCTTATTCTCCAGAAGCAAACTCTGTGAGTCCTCCATCTCCCTCGGTGCTGGACGTCGCGGAACGTCGGGCATCAGGCCCCTTGCCGCTGAATCCTTGAGAACCGGTAATGGGCTAGGCTTATATGAGTGACCCTGCGGGGATCCCATATTTCTTCCACGGTCGCTCCTACGGAAGCCCGTGTCTTTCCCTTTGGGAGAGCCTTCCCGTCACCGGGACTGAGCCCCCTCCTCCCTTGCGGGCTACGGCTCAGCTTTGTACTCCACATAACTCCTCCGGGTACGATGTGGGCTCATAGCGGCCCCTTTTCTAGGCACGCTTTCCCAGTGTCATCCAATAATCACTGAACAGGGTCATGCGGAACAGCAGTGATGGACTTCCTGGTGTGAGCCCCGTCTCATCAGGTAAGAGAGCTCAGGTGGCTCACACTGGGCACTGGAAGGGGCAGAGGCCATGGCACTTTGGTAGGGATTCCTTTTCGTCGGTACTCCGACGTGGCGTCGAGTGACTGACTGAATGGGAACGTCTCGGTTACGTATGTAACCCTCGCTCCCTGAAGGAGGGACCGGGACGCCACATCCCGTCGCCATGTCCTCTGTACCCTGCTGGGGTGCCTGCCTACCTACTCGGCTCCTCAGCAAAAGGCTAATTTGATGCAATCACCTGTGTCTCATTTATACCCGCACAGCGTGGCATGAGCACCTGGTGCAATCATTGCATGCCAATGTGCATTGCTCGCTTTAGTTACACTCGGCAGATTGGCTCTCGCGAGCGAGATTCCTATTCGTCGGTACTCCGACGTGACGTCTCCGTTCCCTCCTTCAGGGAACGAGGGTTACATACGTAACCGAGACGATCTTTCCCTCACACCAGAAACACACTTCTTTAGTGACATCTCATGAATGTAACCCAAACAAAGCTTGTTGATGGGCAGATCTTGCTCTCGCTCTGGGTGATGTGTGTGTGTGTGTGCTCATCCAGGAGAAGTGCCCATATAAGGAGTTCTGCCCTTTATGACGTCATACAGGGCCATACTCGAAAAACCTTTCTGAAACTTGTGTGAATCCTGAAGGAGTGTATTTGGCTCATCACAAACTCATCACATCTTATTGTGTTATATATATATATATATATATATATATATATATATATATATATATATATATATATATATATATATATATATATATATATAAATCAAATCAAATCAAACGAGTACATCAGGTGTTATGGGAAGTGTTCCCGTGACCTAGTTAATGCAGCCTAACAATCATTTACTGATTTGAATAATAGAAATTGATAATGTTTTATGTGTAAGCCATAGTAAAGAGATGCGTTTTTAGTCTAGATTTAAACTGACAGAGTGTGTCTGCTTCCCGAACAATGCTAGGAAGACTGTTCCAGAGTTTAGGCACTAAATAGGAAAAGGATCGACCGCCTGCAGTTGATTTTGATATTCTAGGTATTATCAACTGGCCAGAGTTTTGAGACCGCAATAGACGTGATGCAGTATAATGCGTTAAGAGTTCGCTCAAGTACTGGGGAGCTAAACCATTTAGTGCTTTGTAAGTAATAAAGCAAGATTTTAAAATTTATACGATGTTTAATAGGGAGCCAGTGCAGTGTTGACAGAACCGGGCTAATATGGTCATACTTCCTTGTTCTAGTAAGAGCTCGAGCTGCTGCGTTTTGGACCAGCTGGAGTTTGTTTATTAAGTGAGCAGGGCAACCACCCAGTAAAGCATTACAGTAATCTAGCCTTGAGGTCATGAACGCATGAATTAACTGTTCAGCATTTTGCATTGAAAGGATGTGCCGTAATTTAGATATATTTTTAAGATGGTAGAATGCAGTTTTACAGATGTTAGAAACGTGGCTTTCAAATGAAAGATTGGTATCAAAGAGCACATCTAGGTTCCTCACTGACGACGAGGACTTGACAGTGCAGCCATCGAGTGTTAGACAGTATTCTAGGTTACTACTTGCAGAGTTTTTTTTGTCCAATAATTAAAAATTCAGTTTTTTCTGAATTAAGTTGCAGGAAATTACTAGACATCCAATGTTTTATATCAGCTATGCATTCCGTTAATCTTGTGAATTGGTAAGTTTCGTCAGGGCGTGAAGAAATATAGAGCTGAGTATCGTCAGCATAACAGTGAAAACTAATGCCATGCTTCCTAATGATATCTCCCAGTAGTAGCATGTACAGGGTGAAGAGCAACGGTCCTAGCACTGAGCCCTGCGGTACTCCATACTGAACTTGTGATCGGTGTGACCTCTCTTCATTTACTGCTACAAACTGATAACAGTCAGATAAGTATGATTTAAGCCATGCTAATGCAATTACATATATATATATATATATATATATATATATATATATATATATATATATATATATATATATATATATATATACACACACTATAGCCAAAAGTATTGGGTATTCATTGAAACTGCAGGGATGTGAAGAATAAGGGTCCAGATGCTGTGTTCTTTATTGAAAGGGTAATCCACAAACATTCCCATTACAAAGTCCATTAACAGGCTATGGTCAAATACCAGCAAAAACAATAACAGATTCCACAGAAAAGGCAAACAGGGAGATACACTAACAGGTTGAAAAAAACTAGGAACGAAAAGACAGGTAATGATGTGACTTTGAAGTGAGGCATCGGAGCTTGTGTTGAAGATAAATGGACGTGTCAGATGAAGCCTCGATTTGAGGCTTGTGTTGTTAACGGAGAAATCACGTGACCAATGCCAAACAAAGCATCACTTTCTGTCCAATCACATGCGTGATTCATTCTGCGTGTGGGAATGTTCGAACCCCCAGATCTTACTTTACAAGTAAGTTTTCATTCAGACTTATTCAATTACATTTAAATACCCAGTCATACAAGTAATATGAAGAATACTAATTATTTCAGAAAAATAAAACATTTGCCATATGCAATTCATGTATGTACGGAAGCCCTGAACCGCATGGTGAAAAAAAAAAAAAAAAAGATGGTGGGAGAAAAAAAAGTTGAAACCTTATCTCGTTATTTCAACATAATATCTCGTTATTTCAACATAATTACTCGTTACTTCAACATAATACTTATATATACTTATATATGTTGAAATAACGAGTTATGTTGAAATAACGAGATATAATGTTGAAATAACAACTTATGTTGAAATAACGAGATATTATGTTGAAATAACGACTTATTATGTTGAAATAACGAGATATTATGTTGAAATAACGACTTATGTTGTTATTTCGGACATAATATATATAATATTGTTATATATGTGGAAGTGGAATAACGCGTCCTCGCTTTTCCAACTGAGGCGCCGAAGTGACTCGGTCCTTCAGCGGAAGCACAGCACCTGGCGACGGGACGTACGTCTCCGTTCCCTCCTTGAGGGAACGAGGGTTACATACGTAACCGAGACGTTCCCTTTCAGTCATTCACATTCGATGTACGTCGGAACTGACCGACGAATTGGGGATCCTACCAACACACCAGGAATGCTGGCCCTTCCAGCTCCCGGTTTGAGCTTGCTGGGAAGCCCCTATGTTGGGTGGAAGTCAGGACTCCAAACCGGACAGGTCCGTCACAGCTGTTTTCCTGCAAGACCCACTCAGAGTGACTATTGGATAACGCTGGGAAAGCGTGCCCATCTTGGAGATGGAACGCTGCGGAGCCACGTCCAGAATACACATAGGGACTAGCCTATCAGGGTAGTGCTACCTATGGGGGTCCCTGGGGTGGATCCAACCTGATCCCAGGGGGGAAAGAACACCATGGGATCAACCAGCAGGCTCTGTCAAGGGAAAGACACGGGGCTAGCCGAGTAGGGTAGCTGGTACCGTGGAGAATACACATATGGGGTCGCAGTTAGGGAACCACAACATATGGACACCCAGCCTACACACACGTTCCACAAGCATACGGGTGTAGGCCTGGCATCAGACGGCCGCCACGGCTGACATCGAAGTGGTGACGGAGGAGCTCGACAGGGTTCGCCATTGCTGGGGAACACAAGTGGAGAATAATAACGCACGTATCCAGCCCAGGGGGTGGGAGTGGAGTAGCAAGCCGACACAAGAGCGGGCACTTCGCGCTTACCGGCCGCTGGGGGCGAGTACGTGGGAAGAAACCGGCTCTACACGGAGGCTATAAAATCTAGCGAACGTGTTAGGTGTCGCCCAGCCCGCAGCTCTACAGATGTCTGTCAGTGAGGCGCCTTGAGCCAGTGCCCAGGATGAAGCGACACTCCTGGTCATGGTTGAGTGTGTTCGAACCCCGATCGGGCAAGGCACAAGACAATAGCTCGACTGGGGGAATCCCCGTGTACCCCTTAGCCACACCACCATCGAGGGTAGTGAGGACGGAGGAGTCAGTCGATCGGTGTCTGGCACTATAGGGTGCCAGCCATGACTTTGTGAGCTCCTGATGCACTTCCGGGAAGAAAGGTACCGGGCCGGGGCGCTGAGAACCAATACAGGCCGACCCGAGAAACTTGCGGCGGCCCGGGAAAGCATAGCCGTGAGCTCTGGATCAGGCTCGGGCAACGCTACCCGAAGGGGCAACGCAGCCGAGTCTTCATCTCAGTCCATTAGCTTCCCCCGATGCAGCTATCGTAATCATATCCTCAGCCAGAGCCCCGAAAGTCACGGCCGGCCCCCCATGGGAAGGACCGGGCCGTTCTTCCGGAAGCTCCACCGGCGCAGCGGAGGGGGGAGGGGCCCAAGGAGCCTGTTGACCTGTCGGGGAAGCCCTCACAGTAACCCTCAGGTTTCCACCAAAGGCATCAGCCAAAGTAGCAGCCCTCAGAATACCTCTCCGTTTGAGGTATTCGAGCCTAGACCGTAATACTGCGATGGTCATGTTCCCGCAGTGGGAACATGAGTCATTCATGAACGCCGCCTCAGCGTGCTGAACGCCCAAACACATGAGACAGAGATCATGACCGTCAACTGGAGACAGGAAACGACTGCATCCAGAAACACACGGTTTGAATGACATCTTGAAAAAGACGCAGGGTCAAACCGTGTAGCTCTTTTAGAGGAGAAATTATCTTTTAATAGTGCTGAAGCACTCAGGGAGATGGCCGCGACTCACACAGTCCGATGGTGCAAGCCTGTGTGAGCACTCAAAAACGGGAAACGCCCGGCGAACCGAGAATTTCAAGAACCGCACTTTTGATGCAGCCACTCGCTGACTTGTGCCCTCACGCCAACACCAGCCGGTGAACAATAATCCTCGTCAGCAGACAAATGAAAACAGCCACTTAAACTCGCAACCATTCGGCTCCGAAGTTGAAAGCGAGGACACGGTATTCCACTTCCGCATTTATACCCGCACTGCGGGGCGGTGCGTGGACCGCATGCCAACGTTATTGGCTTGTTTCTATACACTCGAAGCAGATTGGTCTCTGAAGTCAATCCTCAATTTGTCGGTCAGTTCCGACGCACGTCGAACGTGACCGACTGAAAGGGAAAGTATGTTGAAATAACGAGATATTATGTTGAAATAACGAGTTATTATGCTAAAATAACGACTGATGTTGAAATAACGAGGTATTATGTTGAAATAACGAGATATTGTTGAAATAACGAGTTATGTTAAAATAACGACTTATGTTGAAATAATGAGGTATTATGTTGAAATAACGACTTATTGTGTTGAAATAACGAGATATCTTGAAATAACGATGACTTACGTTGAAATACTGAGATATTATGTTGAAATAACGACTTATGTTGAAATAATGACTTATGTTGAAATAACGAGATATTATGTTGAAATAACGACTTATTATGTTGAAATAACGACTTATTATGTTGAAATAACGAGTTATGTTGAAATAATGAGTAATTATGTTGAAATAACGAGATGTTGTGTTGAAATAACGAGATATGTTGAAATAACGACTTATGTTGAAATAATGACTTATGTTGAAATAACAAGATATTATGTTGAAATAATGAGATATTATGTTGAAATAACGACTTATTATGTTGAAATAACGAGTTATGTTGAAATAACGAGTAATTATGTTGAAATAACGAGATATTGTGTTGAAATAACGAGATATGTTGAAATAACGACTTATGTTGAAATAATGACTTATGTTGAAATAACAAGATATTATGTTGAAATAACGAGTTATGTTGAAATAACGAGTAATTATGTTGATGAAAGAATTGAAAATAATCAAAGATATTTGATTTTTAAAATGAACAAAGACATTTGCTTTACTGTTTTCAACCCCATCTCTCTCCAGAAGGGCCATTTGGAATTCCTAAAGACAAAGAAATGCTGAAGGCCTGTAGGCCAAATGTGTGTCACACCTGTAACACCGTGGGGGAAGTTTGGTCTGATTGGTCAGTTTGAATGGCTCACATTAGGGTTTCAGTCACATGGTCAAGGAATAGATAAAAGAAGATTGTAACTGTTGCTCTCGCTCTTTTTATTCTCTGGCTCTCTCTTCTTGGGGCCTTCTCTTTGGCTCTTCTCTTCTTTGCTCTCTTCTCTTCTTTGGCTCTCTCTCTCTCTCTCTCTCTCTCTCTCAGGTAAAATTCATTCTTTCAATTACAAATGATGTGCTAACTAGTTTTGATTTGGTATTGACTTTGAAGTGTTACCTATTGCAATACAATATAGTCACATTATAGCAACGCTCTCCCACATATTTAGCTATTGTAACTGCGCTTATTTCCGTCGTTGGTATAAGCTGCAGTGGGTGGTAAAGACGAGAAATGTACAGTTTTCTATCAGCTTGCTGATAACGTTTCTTTAGTCATTCGGCAACCCTGCAGTCAGAACCACTGTAGGCAATCCACCCTTACAGATGGTGCCGAAACCCGGGGATCCCTTGCAGTGAATCTTCTGAAATTCATCAGAATGAGGACATTTTTTCACAGTTTATCTTGTGAATGGATTAAAGCTGACCTTTTGACCAAGGAATTGGTAAGTCTGTTTTCATTGTTTATGAATTGCATGAAACAGAAATTAGAAGGTTTTAAATAGCTTCAATAGTCCCATTACTGTACAATCCGAGAATATTCAGATTATCTCCTCGGGATGGAAGGGAAAACTTCTGATAACAGTGACTTATTGTTTGCTTTATGGAGTGAAAAAGTTGAGCCTACCTTGTCCAAACTCAAGAAAGAGTATATTGGAATTAAAAGTTCAGATGATGAAATGATTCGATGGTGGGACATAATTGGCAAACACCAAAAGAAATCAAAACATGGTAAAATAATTGAGGCTTTAAACTTCATAAGTTTTAAAAGGCTATATAATGTGATACCATTTCTATTATCAAGTCTAGATGAGAAATGTAAAGAAGTGCATTCTAAAAATACAGAAGCAGAAAAGTCTGAGGCAAAGATTCAAGATCTTCAAGCACAGCTAGATAAATCACTAGCTGAGCAGTTAGCCCTGACTGAAAAGTGTAAAAATCACAAGGAGACCATTGCAGATCTCAAGGCTAAGCTAAATGCTAAAAGTTCATGTCTCCCAAAACGCTTAACAGCGATGGGACTAAAAAGCATGTTCACTTCTTAGATGAGCTGACTTGCTCTAATGAATCTGAAACGTTTAGTTCAGAAAATGCATGTGCAACTCAAGAAAGTGTGCCCATTTCAGTTCTTAAGGTGATGCAGTACCGTAATAGCGCAGAGTCATGTACCAGTACGCATGGTGTACAAGCATTAGAGAGTCATGAAAATCCTCAAACTCCAGGAGAACATAGCATTCAATCCTATGGCAAAGAGAACAGGTTTTGCAGTTCCTGTAGGAAAATAGGCCATTCAGAGGAGAGATGCTGGTCACTGGGTAAAGGTCGACCTCCACCTTATTTTCAGAAAAATAGGAAATCACTTTCTAAGGGTAAAGATCAGCGCTCATTTGCAGGTAAAACTCTTAGTGAGTTAACCGCAGTGTTCATGCAAGGCCTTCAGCTATTAACCTCACTGGCTAGTGGACTAGCAGTCTTATAGCAGTGAGTTTAATAGTTAAACATCTAAATTGCAATGATCCTATTTGTAATTTTCAAATTTGTAATTGTACTAAAGACATTGTGCGCATTGAACACACATTATAGTTGTTTGTGTTAATATATACACATAGACTAGTTAAGTTTAGTCTTTAAAACACATGATTGCTTTACTGTAAGTGTTGTATGAAACACTTAGGATAAAGGCTGTTGATGCATTCTAGGCCATGTATCTTGTGAAAATTGGAATAACTTTAATACTGGAATTGTTTAGCCATTTCCAGTTTCATGTGTTTCTATGTTGAATTTGTTTGTCTCCTGAGTGGAAACTCTGCTATTTTCCATATAGCTGCAGTAAAACCATGTACAGGAGCACAGAATTGCCATGTGGCTACAGTGTAATTTACAACTGCATTAACCATGAAAATGCTTTCATCACAGCAGGATTCAGTAACTCTGACCTTTGCACTTTATCATGCTCCCTAACACAAACACTGGTTTGAGCCAGACCACACCTCACTCACATTCTCATGCTGGCTTCCTGTTCAACAGGACCAAATTTGCATCACAATTATAAAACCTCCTCACCGTGTTTGGGGCATGGTTTACACATAGCCACAGCTAAATGCAGCCACATAGATTTGATCTTCACAGACAAAGTCAAATCTACATCTACATCAGCCTCACAAAATGTATTCTATTTTATTTAAGTCTTTACATCTAGACTGTATTATAACTGTGAATTTCTCCCAGTTATTGTTTTTGTCTTTTTCAGATTTACTAAATCAGTTAGTTATAATGTGTCTCACCAAGTTAAATATCAAAATTTACGTGAATTTATGCATTTCTCATTCTTACCTAAGTGTAAACATTTATTTTATCATTGTATTGTAACAATGCATTTGAGTCTTTGTATTTTGTCCATTTGACTTGCAACAATGTTTTTGGACATCTATGGAATTGAATTTCTGTATTTGGTTACACTGAATATTACTCTTCATGAAAAGGGGGATTTAAGCCAACAATGATTGTTGTTTTGTTATAATGCAATTTATTTTTAATGTTTCCAGAAACAATGTAAGAGCTTGTGAGATCTTCTTTTATTCTCAACCTTGACCAGTTTATTAAGTACATCGATTTAATGGCTTATTGCCAGAGACTATTTTAATCTGACCACATCAAACTTCTGACCAATGACAAATACCATGTATGCTTTTGTTCTTTGTTGTGCTATATGTTCTTTTAATCACAGGATCCCTGCTGCACAAGTTCACATCCTGTGTCCTCAGAAAGAGGGACAAGTGTTTGCTCTAACCTTCAGTGACTGTTCTCGAGGTGTGAAGGATTCAATGGACGTTTTGCATATCAATGATTGGTGTAACACCATTTGATGGAGCCTTCTCATGCAGGACTGAGATGAGAACAAAGACTGAAGACTGACCAGCTGCTTTTGCAACAAGTGTGGATGAGAAGTCTGAAGATGACATCTACACACAACAGAAAGCATGTCTTTGTGGACTGTGCCACCTTTGGACTCAATGATTGTGGCCAATGGTGCCAAGAGGGGACTGAAAGAATTGAAAATAATCAAAGATATTTGATTTTTTAAAATGAACAAAGACATTTGCTTTACTGTTTTCAACCCCATCTCTCTCTCCAGAAGGGCCATTTGGAATTCCTAAAGACAAAGAAATGCTGAAGGCCTGTAGGCCAAATGTGTGTCACACCTGTAACACCGTGGGGGAAGTTTGGTCTGATTGGTCAGTTTGAATGGCTCACATTAGGGTTTCAGTCACATGGTCAAGGAATAGATAAAAGAAGATTGTAACGTCTCGGTTACGTATGGTAACCCTCGTTCCCTGAAGGAGGGAACGGAGACGTACGTCGGACGTCACCGACGCAATTGGGATCACTTCAGGAGCCCCTAACAGCTTCGAGATATAGAGAACAGGCCAATGAGAATTGGCGTGCGAGATTTGCATCTCGCGCCCGCCCGCGTCGCGGGTATAAAGCGAAGTGAAATGCACGACGCTTGTTTTTCACTGAGGAGCCGAACTACTGACTCGGCCTGCAGTGATGGTACAGCAATTGTGGCGGCGGGACGTGCGTCTCGCTCCTCCTTCAGGGAACGAGGGTTACCATACGTAACGGAGACGCTCCCTTTCAGTCAGTCACGCCGACGACGCCGGACGCCACCGACTTAATTGGGATCCCTTTGGAACACGCCACAGTTGCTACCACTTCCAGCGCCCTGGGAAAGCCCCTCAGACCCCGGCTGTTCCGGGCGGGGAAATTCACGCAGGGAGAGTCAGCTGCTGTTCCGCAAGACCCACTCAGCCGACTATTGGATAACGCTGGGAAAGCGTGCCCCGGGGGGCCGCTGCGGAAGCCACATCATGCCCGGAGGGAGTTACCATGTGGAGAATACACGTATGGACTGGCCGTGGGCAGTGCTACATACGGAAGCCCCCCAGGGGTGGCTCCGGCCATTTAGGCGGGGTCCACACCACACTGAGACGGCAGAGAGGGAAAGACACGAGCTCGCCAAGGGAGACTTACCGTGGAGAATACACATATGGGACCGCCGTGGGGTCACAACATATGGAACCCAGCCTAACACAAGTTCCACCAATGCATACGAAGCGTTAGGCCTGGCGTCCGGACGCTCGCCACGTCCGACTGCCGAGGGTGCGGAGGACTCGACAGGGTTCGCCATACTGGGGAACTCGACTGGAGCATATAAGCGCACGTATCCGTTCCATGGGGAAGGGAGTGGCGCAGCAAGCCGACACTTTAGAACGGGCACTTCGGTGTTACTGACTATGGGAAGTGAGCACACAGGAAGATACCGGCTCTACACGTAGGCTATAGAACCTAGCTTAACGTGTTAGGTGTCGCCCAGCCCGCAGCCCTACAAATATCTGCCAGCGGGCGCCACGAGCCAGCGCCCAGGAAGAAGCTACACCCCTGGTGGAGTGGGCTCTTAACCTGAGCGGGCAGGGCACGCCTTGGGTTTCATACGCCAAGACGATGGCATCCACTATCCAGTGGGCCATCCTCTGCTTGGAGACAGCCTTTCCTTCTGCTGTCCTCCATAACAGACGAAGAGCTGTTCTGAGGTCCTGAAGCTTTGCGTTCTGTCCACGTAAGTCCGCAAAGCGCGGACGGACGGGACAGAGAAAGCTAGGGCTGGGTCTGCCTCCTCCGAAGGCAGCGCTTGCAGGCTCACCACCTGGTCCCGGAAGGAGTGGTGGGAACCTTGGGCACATATCCCGGCCGGGTCTCAGGATTACGTGAGAGTTACCAGGCCCGAATTCAGGCACGACTGTCGACCGAAAATGCCTGCAGGTCCCCTTCCTCTTGATGGAGGCCAATGCAGTCAGGAGTACTGTCTTCAGAGACAGAATTTTTAACTCAGCTGACTGCAAAGGCTCAAAGGAGGCCTCTGCAGTGCGGTCAGCACCAGAGACAGGTCCCAAGAGGGTATAGAGAGAGGGCGAGGCGGATTCAGTCTCCTCGCCCCCTCAGGAACCTGACGATCAGATCGTGCTTCCCTAAGGACTTCCCGCGCCACGTAGTCATGATTGGCGCGATGGCGGCCACATAAACTTTGAGGGTGGAGGGAGACAGCCTTCGCTCCAACCCGTCTTGTAGGAAGGAAAGCACAGAACTGACCGAACACCTTCGGGGTCTTCTCGGCGAGAAGAGCACCATTCGACGAACAGGTTCCACTTCAACGCCGTAGAGGTGCCTTGTAGAGGGCGCTCTAGCGGAAGTAATGGTGTCTACCACAGCTTGTGGCAGACCGCCTAGAACCTCCGCGTCCGTCCAGGGACCAGACATGGAGTTTCCAGAGGTCCGGACGCTGGTGCCAGAGGGTGCCCGTCTCTGAGTCAGGAGGTCCTTCCTCAGAGGAATGGGCCAAGGGGTGCTGTCGCGAGGAGCACTAGTTCCAAAACCAAGTCCTGTTGGGCCAGTACGGAGCGACCAACAGGACCTGCTCCTCGCCCTCCTGACCTTGCACAGTGTTTGTGCAAGAAGGCTCACTGGGGAAACGATATTTGCGTAGGCCCGGGGCCAGCTGTGTGCCAGCGCATCCGAACCGAGGTCCCCTCGGTCAGGGAATAGAACAGCTGGCAGTGGGTGGAGTCCGGGGCGGCAAACAGATCTACCTGCGCGGCCCCGAAGCGACTCCAGATCAGCTGGACCACCTGGGGATGGAGTCTCCACTCTCCCGGGAGCACTGGCTGTCGTGAGAGCTCGTCGGCCGCACGATTGAGCAGGCCCGGAATATGAATGGCACGAAGCGACCTCAGATGCTTCTGACTCCATAGGAGGAGATGGCGGGCGAGTTGTGACATGCGACGGGAGCGTAGACCACCCTGTTTGTTGATGTACGCAACGGCCGCAGTGCTGTCCGTACGGACCAGAACGTGCTTGCCTCTGAGCGCCGTTTTGAAGCGGCTGAGTGCAAGACGAACTGCTAACAACTCCAGGCAATTGATATGCCATTGCAGTTGGGGCCCCGTCCACAGACCCGACACTGCAAGCCCGTTGTACGTGGCACCCCAGCCGGTGGATGAGGCATCCGTGGAGACAACAGCATGCCTGGACACTTGTTCTAGAGGCACGCCTGCCCGTGAGAAATGAAGGGTCCGACCACGGGCTGAAGGTTTGGCGGCATCTCGGCGTCACTTGGACACGGAGAGTTCCGCTGCGCCACGCCCATCTCGGGACCCGGTCGTGGAGCCAGCATTGAAGCGGTCTCATATGAAGCAATCCCAGCGGTGTTACTGCGGCTGCGGACGCCATATGCCCCAGGAGCCTCTGAAAATGTTTCAGTGGTACCGCTATCCTGCGTTCGAACGAGTTCACGCAGTTCAACACTGACTGGACGCGCTCCCTCGTGAGGCGCGCCATCCGGCGACGAGTCTATCTCCATCCCGAGAAAGAGATCCTCTGCGAGGGGCAGAGTTTGCTCTTCTCCCAGTTGACCTGAAGCCCCAACCGGCAAAGGTGACGGAGCACCATGTCCCTGTGTTCGCACAACTGCTCTCGCGACTGGGCAAGGATCAGCCAGTCGTCGAGGTAGTTGAGAATGCGAACACCACGCTCTCATGGGAGCAATGGCCCTCCGCGACTTTCGTGAAGACACGGGCGACAGGGCCAGCCCGGCGGGTAGGACCTTGTACTGATATGCTCGTCCGTCGAATGCAAAGCGTAGGAACGGTCTGTGTCGAGGGAGAATCGAGACATGAAAGTACGCGTCCTTCAGGTCGATCGCTGCAAACCAATCTTGGGGACGGACGCACCTGAAGATGCGTTTCTGCGTTAACATCCTGAACGGCAGCCTGTGAAGGGACTGGTTCAGAAGTCGCAGATCCAAGATCGGTCGTAACCGCCGCTTTTCTTGGGTACAATGAAGTACGGGCTGTAGAAGCCGGTCTTCATATCGGCTGGAGGACCGGCTCTATCGCGTCCTTCGCCAGTAGGACTGCGATCTCCGCCTGGAGCACAGGGGCATTCTCCTTCGTCACGGAGGTGAAGTGAACGCCCTGAACTTGGGGGACGCCGGGCGAACTGAATCGCATAGCCGAGTCTGATAGTACGGATGAGCCAGCGAGAGACGGGCTGGGAAGCGCTAGCCAGGCTCCCAGGAACCGTGCAAGCGGGACCAACGGCACCACAGACGCACCCGCAGCGGGGCAGCACGGGCGGCATGCAGGGACCCGATCACGGGCGGCATGGTAGCGGCCCAAGGTGGGGTCTGAGTGTGCTGTGCAACACTTACCTGCTTCCGCTGAGGGGGGGCACGCGAGTGTGGGGAGGCCGTTGGTGAGCGTCCCAGACACAGCCGGCACCCCCTGCTGGCGATAAGAGAGGCGCCTGAGGGTGACAAGGCATGGAAGCGTCGAACACCGCCAAGCGCACTCTCTTGGCACCCAGAGATTCCGGAAACTGCTCTTTTATTGACAATTTGGGTGCCGCTAGCACTGGGGCTAGCGGCGGAACAGGATGACATAATATCGCCCCCCGGCCCTCCTCCGGGGGGGGGAGAGGTGCTGCGGCCGTCTCCCGAAGAGCAGTCTCCTCCATCTCTGGGTGGCCCGTCTCAGGGTCTCTTACGACGGCGCTTGCCACCTGGCTTGGCAGCGGCCTGAGCGGGCTGGACGTCCTTCCCACGGCCGGCTCCACGCCGACGCCCGGGTGGAGGCTGCTGCTGGGCTGGGGCGGGAGCGGGGGCAGCGGCGGGCGGACGTCCTCGGCGACGAGCAGGCGGAGGTGCGCGGCGGCGGCGGGGTGGAGGCAGCAGCTGACCGCCGGGCAGGATGTATTTATGGCCTCCGTCTGCTTCTGGGCGGCCGAGAACTGCTGGGCAAAGCTCGACGACGCGTCGCCGAACAACCCGGCCGGGGAGATGGGGGAGTCCAGGAACCGAGTCTTATCGGTCTCCCTCATGTCGGCCAGGTTGAGCCAGAGATGCCGCTCCTGGACCACTAGAGTGGACATCGCCTGACCGATGGAACAGGCGGTGACTTTCGTCGCCCGGAGGGCGAGGTCCGTCGCCGTCCGGAGCTCCCGAGGAGCTCTGGGCCAGGGCTACCCTCGTGCATATCCATGAGTGCCTGGGCCTGATGCACCTGAAGCAGCGCCATGGCATGCAAGGCGGACGCAGCCTGGCCACAAGACCTGTAAGCCTTCGCAGTCAGACTGGAGGAGAACTTACAGGCCTTGGACGGGAGACGTGGGTCACCGCGCCAATTGGAGGCGGTCGCCGGACATAGTTGCATCGCGACGGCCGCTCCACCGGCGGAATCCCCACGTACCCCTGGCTTGCCCGCCGTCAAGGGTAGTGAGGAGGAGGAGCCACCGGGTCGGTTCCTGGCACTAAAGGGTGTCGACCACGACCTGGTGAGCTCCTCATGCACCTCCGGAAGAGAAGGTACCGGGCGGGGCGCTGAGAACCAGCGCGGCCCGCCCCGAAAACCAATCGTCCAACCTAGAAGGTTCGGGACGTGGTGGAGGGTTCCACTCAAGCCCGACCTTTTCGGCGGCCCGGGAAAGCATAGCCGTCAACTCGGGGTCTGACTCGACCGCTGCCACTCTCCCAGAGGGAGGCAGTGCAGCCGAATCTTCATCCTCCGAGGACTGGAACTCCCCTCCGATGCAGCGATCGACATCTGCTCCTCCGCCGGAGCTCCGAAGAGACCGCCGACGCCCATGGGAGGGGCCAGCGGGTCCCTCCGGAGCTCAACCGTAGCGGCGCTTGTGAGGGTTAGGGGCCTGCGGAGGTACGCTCGGCGGGTTAGCCCTAACCGTAATCCTCAGGTCACCCCGGCCATTCGTCGAAGTAGATCTATTCTGGGAATAGAGCTAGATCGAGGCATGGGTAGGGGACTCCACCTTCACGAATGTAGGCGAAGTCTCGACCTAAGCGCTGCGATAGTCATGTTCCCGCAGTGAGAACACGAACTATCCACAAAGGCTGCCTCAGCGTGCTGTAAGCCCAGGCACGTGATACAGCGATTGTGACCGTCAGCGGGTGACAGGGAACGACCGCATCCAGTAGCGCACGGGTGGAATGACATCTCGAAAAAGACGCAGTGTCACACCCGTGTAGCTCTCTTTGTGAGGAAAAACGCTCTTTTTTTTTTTTGTTGCTGAAGCACTCAGGGGAGGACCGCGGCAACACACCGGGAAATAGTGCAGCCCGTGTGTGTGCACTCACACTCTCTTGCTGTGAGAACAGCAGTTGTTTTTTCTCTCTTAATGCAGCAGGGGGCGCGGTCACGCTGGTTGTGCCGTCTCGCCAACACACGCGTTTCCCTCTCTCTCTGGCCTCTCGTTCTCTCTGTTCGTCTGTTCTCTCTCTCTCTCTCTCTCTCTCGTTTCGTTCTTCATCAACGCCGTTCGGCTCCGAAGTGAATGACAAGCGTGCGTGCATTTCACTTCCGCTTTATACCGCGGACGCTGGGCGGAGCGCGAGATGCAAATCTCGCACGCCAATTCTCATTGGCCTGTTCTCTATATCTCGAAGCTGTTAGGGGCTCCCTGAAGTGATCCCAATTCGTCGGTGACGTCCGACGTACGTCGAACGTGACCGACTGAAAGGGAACTGTTGCTCTGTCTCTTTTTATTCTCTGGGTCTTTTTTATTCTCTGGCTCTCTCTTCTTGGGGGCCTTCTCTTTGGCTCTTCTCTCCTTTGCTCTCTTCTCTTCTTTGTTTTTCTCTCTCTCTCTCTCTCTCTCTCTCTCAGGTAAAATTCATGCTGGGTACGATTAATGGTATAAGTTTTCATCATCTCATACATTTATTTTGTAACTATTTTAAGTCTAACCATAACTAGATTTTGTCATTAAATTCTTTCAATTACAAATGATGTGCTAACTAGTTTTGATTTGGTATTGACTTTGAAGTGTTACCTATTGCAATACAATATAGTCACATTATAGCAACGCTCTCCCACATATTTAGCTATTGTCACTGCGCTTATTTCCGTCGTTGGTATAAGCTGCAGTGGGTGGTAAAGACGAGAAATGTACAGTTTTCTATCATCTTGCTGATAACGTTTCTTTAGTCATTCGGCAACCCTGCAGTCAGAACCGCTGTAGAGGATCCACCCTTACATTGAAATAACGAGATAAGGTTTTTTTTACCATGCGGTTCAGGGCTTCCGTATGTATGTGTACATTATTCTTATGTTACAAAATATTTATATTAATACTGGCATTAAATTCCACAGTTTAATGGTTAAATGAATTTATCACACACACACACACTCTGTTGGGCTTTTATTTGTGCGCATAACATGAAACTATCTATGGAAATTGTGGTGTCTGCTTTGTCTGACGAAGCTTCTTTCACAGGGTTTTGGCTGCTTAATTGTTTTTTACTAAACACCAGATGGTGCTGTTTTCGACACTCTCGAAGCTTTAAATCCTTTCCCGGAAGAATCAGGGGAAAGCTTCGGTGATTCATGAGGCTTCATTTGCCCATCCCTAGACACAGGCCATCCATGGCTTAGAAATGCAGTCAACATTAGCATGATCTAGCAAAGAGTTGACCTGGGCCGATATTTATCAAGCCTCTGAGAATTACTCACAAGAACACTGCTAAGAATTGACTAAAGAGTAAAATAATTCAGTCTGAGAGATGATTCACAACACTTTGCTGTGAACAGGTATATATACAGATAAATTCACATTAAATGGTAAAAGTTTACATTCAACACACACTTGACAATAAAAGATTTTGAGAAATGAGATTGGAAATGAAAGATAAACACATTTTTATATTTCTTAACTATAAATTGTAAACCTGTGTGCCGTTAACTTACCTGCCTATAAATAGCCTATATTTTATGATATAATCAGCCACCATGGGTTCCAAAAGAAGACCGAATGGGCGGGAGGGAGGAAGAAGGGCTACTGCTTGCTGAATTAGTCGACCAGTGGAAACATGTTATAAAAGGCAAGTTCAGCCCAACATTAACCAGCGCTGACAAAGATGATGCCTGCTCTGTCCAAACGATGCCATTTGATTAACTGCTCGTCGTCAAACATTCTTCCTCTCCTGAAAAATTTGTCTCTGTCTCCTCAGTGCCGTCACAAGCCCTTACTGACCACTCCTAACCACCTGAGAGACCTCTCGAGCTCTTAAATAACTGGGAGAGTAAGAGTGATTCTTAGCTTTAAGACATTTGATAACATGCTTTTATTCTTAAATTTGGAAGTAGGATTAAATTTTACATATTCTCAGCACTTAAAACTAAATGGCACTTTTTTTTCCATCAGTAAACATTCAGCAGCAAAACTGACGACACACCAATCAGAATCTGGGCATAATATACTGAAAAAATAAAAACCTTGGATCAACTTAAAAAAATTTAAGTAATCAATCACTCAAAATATTTGACATTGACTCAAAGTAAATCATTTAATTTAGTTTAACCTGAAAAGTTTAAATTCTTGCAACCTTGTTGAAGGTTGATCAAACTAATTATTTTAGGTTGGAACAAACTAATTATTTTAAGTTAAAACAAACTAATATTTATAGGTCTGAGTAAATAAATTGTTTTAGGTTGTTTCAAATTCAAAAATAACAGTTGTCATTATTTGCAAATTTAACAAAATGCTTTTAATACATTTTGATCAAAGACTATCAGAACACTTTCCTTTAGAACACATTTATGTCACATTTCTGTCCTGTCTTGTTGAGCACATGTGGTGTTTTGTTATTTTCTAGCCATGTGCTTTGGTTATGTCATGTCTACTGTCTATTGTCCTGACCCCGCCCCTCTTGTTAGCTCATTATTGATTATTTGCCCCACCTGTCTTACCTCATTACCTGCCTTGTTTGTTATCCATTTAGTCTCCTTGTGTTTGCTGTGCTGGTTCGTTATACTCTGTATCGTATGGTATGTTGGATGTCTTCTGTTCCCTGGTTCCATGCTACCTGCGCCTGTGTTTAGTTTATTTCAAGTTTGGGTTTCCTCTTGTGGGTGTTTTGTTTGTGTTTGTTTTTTTTATTTTATTATTTAAATAAACCTCCTTTTCTCCTGCATTTGAGTCCTCACTCCCTTTTCTCCCAACCGTTCCTGACAGAATGAACCGGCCAGACCAAGAGAGGACTCAGCAGGAGGCGTTTTTTGTTTTTGTTTGTTTTTTCCCGTTACAATGGAGTTTAGCAGGTTACAGGTGATGCGGCAGGTAAACTCGAAATGCATCCGTCAGCAGGGGTGGATGTAAGAGCGTTTGCCTTCCAATTCCTCATTGAGGTGCATCACCTGGTCCTCAATGAGATGGAGAGTCTTCAACCTCTGCCTTGATATGCCTCTCAGCCTGGAGGAGTAGGGAGTCTTGGATTCTGGGAGTTTGTTGACTTTCTGGACCCCAATCCTCCTATGACCATGGTCCCTGTTCCGGTGGTCCCTGTTCTGGTGGACCCAGTTCCGGGGGTCTCTAAGCAGAGGAGGAGAAGGAAGGCACCGTCTGTGACGGCTCCGGTGGTCCCTGCTCCGGTGGACCCTGCCGTTCTGCCCGCCGCCCAGGTGCCCTGCCCTGCTATGGTCTGCCACTGACCAGCGTCCGGAGAGGGCTCCGTCCCGTGCACCGAGTCCGGAGAGGGCTCCGTCCTGTGCACCGAGTCCGGAGAGGGCTCCGTCCCGTGCAACTGTGTGCACCGCCCTGACCTCCCGAACTCCGTGGGAAGCCCTGGTCTGTCCCTCCCATTCACCCCAAGTGGAGCGTCTGGTAGCCGCTCCTTAAGGAGGGGGTAATATCACATTTCTGTCCTGTCTTGTTGAGCACATGTGGTGTTTTGTTATTTTCTACCCATGTGCTTTGGTTATGTCATGTCTACTGTCTATTGTCCTGACCCCTCCCCTCTTGTTAGCTCATCATTTGCCCCACCTGTCTTCCCTCATTACCTGCCTTGTTTATCCATTTAGTCTCCTTGTGTTTGCTGTGCTATACTGGTTCGTTATACTCTGTATCGTTGGTATGTTGGATGTCTTCTGTTCCCTGTTTCCATGCTACCTGTTCCTGCTCCTGTTTAGTTTATTTCAAGTTTGGTTTTCCCCCTTGTGGATGTTTTTGTTTGTTTGTTTTTATTTTATTATTTAAATAACCTCCTTTTCTCCTGCATTTGAGTCCTCACTCCCTTTTCTCCCAACCGTTCCTGACAATTTATTGTTCAATAAACATGACATTGAACATCTGTTTCAAATGTATGAAGATTAACAGTCTGCTTTACACAAAAATACTATAGCAAGCTCCTGGCCCTCTCCATTGGTTTGAAAATCTAAACTCTTCTGTGCATACACTGAAAACACTGCAATCAGTCTCTCCAGTTGTCCATAACACTCTGCCTACTTCGGCCTTTGAGGCTGGTACCCTTATGAAAAATAACCATGGTTTTATTGAAGTAAAAATGTAGTAACCATGGTTTTTGACTAATTGATTACTGTGATGACAAAACGGCTGCTTCACTGAATAAGAGACAAAGCCTTACCAATGGTCTTTATAAAGCTTTTATTCTTGCAAGAAGAGCCACACTCAGCACAACCGTCAGTGTCTGTACCAAGTGTGAACTGAGGAACCAAAGGATGGCCCTAGCCCTTTATACCCCTCAATGTCCCGTACTTCCCCCATTAGTGTTTGTGTTCAAGGGTCAGAGTGACTGAATCCTGCTGTGCGTGGTGGGGAGTTTTACGATCGTGCATGAGAATGTGAGGTGTGGTCGATATACATTTTAATGAGATAGATGTGTGATTCAATCAGCCCCATCTGACACCTAAGGCCCGGGAGAGTCTCCAATCTAGGAGTCCCGTGACCCCCTGTTAAGAAGGTGTTTTTGTGTGGCAGAGACAGATGTTGACTTCTGTGTGAACTCAAACATAAATGATTAAATTTTTCTTTAACAATTCCTCCTTTTATCATTCTTTGATAACTCACAAGAAAATTGTAAGTGTGTATGTATAGTAGTGATTATAAAAAAAAAAAAAATAAAAATAAAGTAATAATAATAATAAACAAAAACAAGTTTAAGTCACTCATCACACTTACACTCATTTATATAATACCATGGTTTAACTACAATAACCATGTTTTTTTGGTTTTTTTTGGTTGTATTTGTAAAACCATGGTTCATTTTCGTAAGAGTAGCCATCGAACTTGTGCAGGCACATTTGTAAATGCTGCAGTGAAAAAGCAGCCTTGTAAGTGCAACTTACAAAAGGATCCAAAGTCTTGGCTGTAAAAACACCATAATATTTAACCACAAATGGAAAATAAAATCAAGCAAGTCTGTGCAATTCAGCTCTGCCTGCTCTGTGCTGTACAGATGGGTGGTCAGTCTAGTGACTTTTGGGGTCATCTTTTTTCACAAATTCAAAGGTGAACTGCAGCCTTTTCAGATGTTTTAGGTTAAGTGTGTATATGACCCCAACGACCATGGCAAAAGCGGTTGCAACTGAGGGCAGCTCGTTCAGGACCTCTGATCCTTCGATGACAATTTTAATGTCTTTGGGTGGATGGAGAGGATCCTCTTTCCCAGTGATAAAGCTCACCATGGTTGTCTGCTCCAGTTTTTCAACCTCATTTTCCTGCATAAAAAAGAGAAAATAAGTACGTTATAGTTTCCGAAATCTCTCGATTTCATGTTAGATCATAATGTGCCAAGCTCTTATACAGTCTAAACTTTCAAAACATGAATAGGCGTGTGACGAGCGAGAGCCGTGAGAGAGCGACGCGAGGCCGGTGAGTAATTGGATGATCAGCACCAGCTGTGTGTCATACTGGTCTCAGATCTCTCACGGAGGAGTGACGAGAGAGGACTAGGTCTGGATTTTACATTGTGTTTTATTTACGTTTTGTTATGTGTGTGCGCGACAGTCGTCCGTGAGGGGCTGCCGCTTTTACTTTCTGTTTGTTTATTTATTGATTGATTAAAGTCTTTTAAATGTTTGCCGGTTCCAACCTCCTTCTTCCCATATCTACAAATTGTGTTACAAGGTGCAAATCAAACAAATCAAATGTTTATTACAAGGGGTGTGACTAGATTAAAAGTGATGAAATTTCTCATCTGGTTAGAAGCTGTCTCATGAGATTCACACAATTCACATTTTTTTACATGCTGTCATGCGACACATCAAATTATCTCACACAGTAAATAAAACAAATGCATAACTGATAACGTACACTCGCAGAGTGAATCAACTCCGCCAAGCTGATGCAACACCAGCGTACGCTGTGATCTAAAAACTGGAATGCTATCGCTCTGTTTGAGACTATGAGCTGTAGTTTATCAGAGGTGCTGAAGTTAAAATGCAAATTGGATTTGTGGTGAGATTTCTGCCTGATCAGAGGTGTTTTCTCTAGGGCTGCACGATATTGGAAATAGAAAAATATTGCAATTCTGTGATATATATTGCGATATGAAAAAAATACAGGAACAAGAATTCAACTGCTCTACTTATTCACTTATTATTTACTTATTAGGATGCTAATAATTTAGCATCCTAAAATGATTGGGGTGATTTTGTAGGGGAAAATAACCAGGGGAATCAATATTTTGCATAGAAAATAAAAATAAATAACGCTGGATAATTATTTTTAGTCTGTGTGTAAACCAGCCATTCTTGAGCCTGACTGTGTGTATCTAAGAACTCTTAAATCGGAGTAAAAGTAAATCAGTGGTGAAAGTAATAGTAACTAAATACTACTACTACTACTACTACTACATAGTAATGTAAAGAGTAACATAACTTGTAATAAGTAATGTAATATTATTACTTTTTAAGGAGTAATAAGTAACTAGTAACTTATTACAATTTCTGAGTAACATGCCCAACACTGAAGACGTTATTCTCGTTATATTCTGACTTTTTTCTGGACATGTCAGAGAACTCAGATACGTGGGAGAAAATTTGAATGTGCATAAATTTTAACATGAGCAGAAAACCTGCTGAAATAGGAGATATTTAAGTCCAGGAGTTAATAACTGAATTAAATTGTATTAAATTTATCATTGAGGTGAAAAGGTGTCCCAATCACATTTAAAGAGGTTACTTCCCCAAAGAAACAAAGAGGAGGCAAGACTAAATCATGCTTACATGTGTGCTGACCCGGCAGGAGTTGATTTACAAAAGTTGATCTATAGGAGAAACATATCTGAAAGCAACACAAACGCATTATATTCTGTTATAGTGTTAGGTTTTGAATTGTCATCTTGCCACAAATTGGTGAAGAAAAATTCACCAGAATGCAGGACGTTAAGGGGCTATCCAGATGGAAACACTTTTTGAGGCAAACGCACATTGTTTTGCATCGTTTGGGCTGATTGTCCAAACTAAACATTATACTAGCGCGCTGCAATCATGTCCAATGGCAGACAGAATTGCAAAATAAAAAGCAATCCAACAGCACATTATACAATGTAAACAAAGACACTTTTTCTTGTGGCGCACTTTATAAAATGAGCAGTGGTAAAAGTCTAGTCATGTTATGAACGGAAGTGGAAGTGACTGAAGACTGTGCTCTTCTTCTCGGTTTTCGGTTAATTTCTGTAGCAGAAAGAGCGCCACATATAGGCCTGGAATATAAAGTAGCTTGTGCATATAGGTGTTAAGTCATTTGCAAATGGATTCGTTTGGACACATTTTTTTTTACACTGTTCCAGGGAAGACAGGAAAAAACTTGAAAAGAACTTTGTCTCCAAGGTAACTGTTGTGATTCGCATGAACTCGGCATTGATCTAAAAAGTAGAGCATACAGAAATAAGTTTAGAAGTTTTTAAGATGGTGAACACAAAACGGAATCACCAGCACAACCTTACTCAATTATTGCCTACAACAAAAACAACAACTCATGTCAAGTGAATCAACAGTTAGGTCTAAAAATGTTCAACTGTAAGCTACAAGACATTTGCTCACATGGATTTAACTGGTCTTAGACAAAGTGCATGCCTGTGAAACTCCACTACAGGCCAACAATTAAGTGAGTAAATGAATGGGTGACTAATGCGTCTGAGGTGCTTTGCATCTAAAAACCTACCTCCTCCATCTGAAAAAGTGCAGGCCATCTCTCGAAGACATCTTCAATGCTTGGCTTCTTATGCACAATTTCTTGTCTCTGGTATCCAAACGTCTTTGTCATCTTTTCTTTTATTGCTTGTCTGTTGTTTCTTTGCTGTAGTTCTTCCAGAATGGAAATCCTCTCTTGTTCAAGGCTTTTTGGAGTCTCACCACTTGGCAAAGGTGGAAAATGGTTGACCTCAGCTCGTCTAGGTCTCTTCAAATTATTTGCTGGGTAGGCCTCCTCTGGAAACTTGGATTTCAAAGAATTCACAGTGAGCTCTGCAGATGTTCCTTGTGCCCTAAGTAGAGTCCGGTAGTTGGCCATTTTTACATTGAGCCTTTGTTTCCTGAAAGACCCTGGTTCTCTCAGGCAGGGGTGCTTCCTTGTTAGTGCCTCAGCAACATTGTTGAAGTCAGCAATCTGTAGGGTATGCTTTGTATGTGTAGACGTTTTTAATCACTTTCTCCAGTATGTCAGACAGCATTTTTGATCAGGGTGTCAACCTAGATCTGCTTTTTGTGTACTCCTCATTTCCCCTCTGTAGTTGACATTCTGTGTCATAGGAGAAGAGTGGGATTGGGAACACTTTTGGCCACTGCTGTGTTCTTAATGATTCTGGGGAACAGCTGCTAAGAATTATGGTGTCATCTGTATGTGCAGATCAAGTGGAGAAATCTTCACTGTCCTGTCCACCTGAAGGGATGCTACTTATTGTGGTATCAAGTGGGTACAAGACAATAGTTGTGGTATCAGGATCTAATTGGACAACTTTGATAAATGAGAGATCCTCAATTACAGTTGTAGAGGTCAGATTCACAAATATGTTCCCAAAATCAGTGTCCTTGTACTGCAGCCTTATGTGTCCTCCTAATCCACATGCATTCTTGACCTCTTCCATGAGTTCTTCCAGTGATTTGGGAATCCCATTGCGTAGCTCCATTCTTACACTGTTGTCTTCGTTCAAGATGATCAGCAATCGAACAGTTGTAATATCTTCCATGGTGCCCTAAGTAAAAGAGACAGAGAGGAGGCAGAGACATGGTAAGAGGGAATGAGTGACACAGCTTTACACTTATAGCCAATGACTAAGGATGCTAATTTAGATTTATTTTTCTGATAGCCGACAAGAATAATCTGCATGAATTTAATTGTACTTGTGTTGTGTTTTACTGTAATAACCTCTGTGCATCACTTAAAAATTTTTTTTTTTTTAAATGTTGCTCTGATGTCCTGAGGGGACAAAAATATCCATGCCTGCCCGAAAAAAACAAACCCTGTGTGAACTAAATGATCAGGGTTTTTTTTTTTTTTTTTAAACTACAATTTTGAAGACAGGGCTCTAGATTGAAAGCCTGATATAATAGAATTCATGATATTACGTTATGACTGTGAGATCACAAAATCTGGTTTAAATGTGTAACTGCGGGGACATCGAAATATTAAAGAAAAAAAAAAATCACAGGTGAGGCACAAGGGTTAGGACTGTTACATGCAAAAGTCATACAACCACTCACTAAATTCTGACCTTAAACGTGTATGTATCTTTTGAGAGTAATCAGCCGGCCTCGACCTCGGGGTGCAGGACGAGAGGGATTGTTGGCGTGGAATTCCCGTAGAAGGTCTGGGTCTAGGATATCGTCGCGGTTGACCCATGAACGCTCTTCAGGGCCAAACCCTTCCCAGTCCACTAGATACTGTAGTGTGCCGGCCCGTCGTCGAGAGTCCAAGATAGAAGCAACTTTGTAGATGTCCTGGTCCGCCGGGTCCATGGGAGGAGGAGGAGGTACGGCCTCAGCACCAGACTCTGTGGAAGAAGGAAGAAGAGGTTTAGTGAAGGGCTTGAGAAGGGAAACGTGGAATGTTGGTGCAATTCTGTAGTGTGAGGGTAGTTGTAACCGGTATGTGACCTCATTAATCTGCCTCACCACCTTGAAAGGGCCTATAAAGCGGGGACTCAGCTTGCGACTGGGCAGCCGTAGGCGAATGTCCCTCGTCGACAACCAAACGAGTTGGCCGGGATGGTATTGAGGTGCCTGGCGACGTCGGCGGTCGGCTTGAGTCTTCTGCCTACGGACTGCCCTTTGCAGATGGACGTGAGCTGAGTTCCATACCCTCTCGCTCTCCTGGAACCAGTGATGGACCGATGGCACTTCCGTGGGCTCGCCTGACCAAGGGAACAACGGGGGCTGAAAACCTAGCAGACACTGAAAAGGTGTGAGGTGTGTGGAATCCTGCCGGAGTGAGTTTTGGGCGTATTCTGCCCACGGAAGGAACCGGTTCCAGGTGTTCTGTTGGTGGCTACAATAGGACCTCAGATATCTCCCGATTTCCTGGATCTTTCGTTCCGTCTGGCCGTTGGTCTGGGGATGGTAACCAGAACTAAGACTCACGGAGACTCCCAGAAGGCAGAAGAAGGCTTTCCAAACCCTGGAAATGAACTGGGGCCCCCGGTCGGAAATGATGTCTTCGGGGAGGCCAAAGTGACGGAAGACTTGGTGGAACAGGGTCTCCGCCGTTTCCAGAGCCGTGGGCAACCCTTTGAGAGGATCAATTTGCAGGTCTTCGAGAACCGGTCAACAACCACGAGGATGCAGGTATGACCTTCAGATGGAGGCAGATCCGTCAAGAAATCCACCGCAATGTGGGACCAGGGCCGGCGAGGGATGGGTAGTGGCTGTAGCTTGCCTTCTGGGAGGTGGCGTGGAGTCTTGGAAGTGGCACAGACGGAACAGCCTTTGATGTAGCGGGAGACATCACGGTCCATCCTGGGCCACCAGTAGCGGCCCGTGGGAGCGAGAGGGTCCGCTGGCTGCCTGGATGTCCAGAGCCCGGAGAGGTGTGGACTTGTTCCAAGAGGGCAGACGGAGTCGAGATGGTACATAGACCTGCCCCTCAGGAGCCCCAGCGGAGCCGGTTCCTCGCGAGTTGCTTCAGCAATCTGATGGTCCAGGGCCCATTGGATGGGGCTCACAATCAAGGCTGGAGGAGCACGGGTTCTGGAGGTTGTGGATCATGGTCAGGGGAGAATTGTCGAGAGAGAGGCGTCGGCCTTCTGGTTCTTGTCGCCTGGTCTGTAGGTCACTGTGAAATTGAATCGGGTAAAGAAGAGTGCCCAACGAGCTTGACGTGGGTTTAGCCTTCGTGCTTCCGTAGGTACTGCAGGTTTTGATGGTCTGTTATCACCTGGAATGGGTGAACTGCCCCTCCAGCCAATGCCTCCACTCTTCTAAGGCCAGCTTGATGGCCAGCAACTCGCGGTTTCCGATGTCATAGTTCCGCTCCGCCGGGACAACTTTTGGAAAAGTAGGCACATGGATGGAGTTTGGGAGGCTCACCCTGCCACTGGGACAGCACGGCTCCTACCCGGTACAAGATGCATCCACCTCGACGACGAAGGGCAACTGGGGATCCGGATGGCTGAGGGTAGGAGCCGTACAGAAGGAATGCTTGAGGGTCTGGAAAGCTTGGTTGGCTTCTGGTGTCCAGGACAGAGACTTGGGCCCGTTTCGTAGCAGAGATGTCAATGGTGCGCTGATGATACTGAAATTTCTTATAAACCGGCGATAGAAGTTGGCAAATCCTAAGAAGCGTTGAAGTTCCTTGATGGAGGTGGGTTTGGGCCAGTTCCGTGCATCGCTCACCTTCCCTGGTCCATCTTGGCGCCGCTCTGGGTGATGATATAACCGAGGAACTGGATGCTGCTGCGGAGGAACTCGCATTTCTCCAGCTTCAGGAAGAGGTGGTATTGGCGGAGCTTGGTCAGGACCTGTTTGACGTGTTGATGGTGTTCAGTGATGTTCTTTGAATAGACAAGAATGTCATCCAGGTACACGATGACGAAGACGTTGAGGAATTCTCTGAAGATCTCGTTCATGAAACCTTGGAATACTGCAGGAGCATTTGCCAGACCGAATGGCATGACGAGGTATTCATAGTGTAATGAACGCTGTTTTCCACTCATCTCCTCTTCTGATCCGGATTAGATTGTAGGCGCTGCGTAGATCTAGTTTAGTGAAAATGCGAGCCCCCCGCAGCTGCTCCAGGCGGCGGGGACCAGGGCAGTGGATACCGGAATTTGACCGTGAGCGTGTTCATGTGTCGGTAATCGATACAGGGCCTCAAGCCTCCGTCCTTCTTGCCCACGAAGAAGAAGCTTGAAGCGGCAGGGGAAGTAGATGGGCGAATTAACTTTTGTTGAAGAGCCTCCTTGATATATTCATCCATGGCCTGTTGCTCCGGGATGGACAGGGCGTAGATTCGTCCACGAGGAAGGTGGCCCCAGGCAGCAGGTCGATGGCACAGTCCCATGGCCAGTGAGGTGGAAGTTCCGTGGCCCGTTGTTTACTAAACACGTCCTGGAACGCCCGGTATTCGGCAGGGATCTCAGGAGGCGACGAAGAATTCTGTGGGCTCTCAATGGATGTGGAAGCGGCGGAGTTGAGTGATTCTGTCGGAGGTCTCAGCGGGTTGGGACTTCCTGACGATGGTTGAAAGACAGTTTGTTAAGCAGAAAGAGCTCCATTTTAACACTTCACCTGAGTCCCAGCAGATCATCGGGGAATGTTTGGACATCCACGGGTGCCCCAGGACGATGTCCGTAGTGGCTCCTTCCAGCACCAGAAAAGTAAGTTCCTCTAGGTGGAGCCAGCCGATTTGGAGCTGAATAGGGAGGAGACGTGCCAATGCATCCATGGCCCAGGGGTTTTCCTAGGATGTTATGGGCTCGGAAGGGACGGTCAAGGCGGGTCTTGCGGGCTTTCAGTCTGTTAAGTAGGTTGGTGGATATGAAATTCCCGCCGAGCCAGAATCCATCAACGCCGAGGCTGAAACGGAGAGGTCATTGACAGTGACTAGAACCTTCGTTAGGGACATCTTGTGGATCACCGGCATAGTGTGAATCGTACTCACCCCTGGGCGTGGTGGTCGGGTCGGACACTGGATGCGGGTATGACCCTCACCACCACAGTACAGACATAGGTGCAAGCGAATACGTCTCTCCTCTCTGCAGGTGTTAGTCGGTAGTGGTCCAGCTGCATAGGTTCTGGTGCTGGAGGATCTGGCGCCCTTGGTGGAGACGGAACGTGTAATGCAGGGTTTCTCTAGAACAGGTGGAGAGGTTTTGTGCTATTAGGATGGATTTCTGAATAAACCTTTCCAAACCATAACTGTCATCATAGATGGAGAGGTGAACACGGATCCGGGGTCAAGCCCCTGGCGTTAGACTGCCAGTAGGGCCGTCTCATTCCAGCTGCTTGACGCCGCGCAGGTGCGGAACTGCAGAGAGTAATCTTGGATGGACTGGTGGCCTTGTCGTAAACTGAGAAGTTGGTCGTTAGTGGAGATTGTGTCAGTAGCGTGACCGAACACATCCTTGAAGTGACTGATGAATACAGTTAGTGATTGCGTGACAGGGCTGTTGGAGTCCCAGATAGCGCGCGCCCACTGAAGCGCGCGTCCGTTAAGTAGAGAGATGATAAAGCGATCTTGGCTCGTTCGGTCTCAAACTGACGTGCATTAATCTCGAAATATAACTGACACTGCAAAAGAAACCCGCTGCATTCTTCCGCCTTACCACCGAAGGGCGCTGGCGAGCCATGGGACTGGGTGAGGCAGATGTAGAAGAAGCACTCTGCAGGACATGGTGGAAGGCTTGCATTAAGTCGAATAATGGGTTTCGTTCTGGAGCGGCTGCTGGAGCTGCCGCTCGCGCGGTTATATCTTCGGTCTGCTGAGGGGTCCGGTCTTCTGTCATGATAAACAGGCGGACGTGGACGTAAGTGAATCCAGATATGTTTATTAGTAGCAAACCACTGAAGAGGCACGGAAGGGACTGAAGAGAGACAGAAAAGGGCTTAACTGTAGTGGAGATCCAGGTGGTGTTGTCCAGGTGGAAGAAAGCGATCACGGAGATAATACTTGAACACAGGCAAGACGGAATAGGAACCTGGCGTGGGAGTCGGGTTGTCTGAGACGAGACCGGACAGTGAGTGCAGGCTGAGGGCAACATTTAAGGGTGTTGGTGATTAGTGACAGGTGTTTCAGAACTCGGGTGATTGGGACCGTGTGGGAGGAGTGATTGAGTCTGGTGTGAGGGACATGGTTGGATCTGTGACAAATAGCAAATGCAATGTCATCTTTCAAAATGTCTATGGGAAGAGTTGAAACATTTGCTACCTCCAGGGGGGATTTAGGAAAGTTGCACATGTAAAGGTGATGTGCCATGATAAACTGATGTCTTTCTGCCAAGGACAGGAGCACATTTTTGAAGCATGTTGTATAACGGTCCAAACTCACAGAACTGAGGATAATGCTCCAGGAAATGGTGTTTAGGCAGAAGATTTGTCTCCAACAAGCTCCACAATGTCCTTTAAGTCATCAAGGAGATGTCAGGCTGGTTCATCAGTGGGAACTTTCTGTCCAAGTAGTAGTGGAAGAAATCTTATTAAACTCCAGTTTTTATGTGCGTTTCATGTGCATTCTCCTGGCTGAATAGGTCAGTGGAACAGGATGGGGGCGATTTGTTTTATCAGTCCATTTAAAGGGAAAATCTTCTATTGCCTTGTTCAAAGTGTCCAAAGTAAAATATTTTTGGGAAATGAATACAGTCAGAGATATTTCAACAGAAACTATTCCCTCAAATAAATCATGGGCAATGTCTGGAGGAAAAACCAGTAGTAACATTGAAATGGGAAAGTTTTTTCTGACAAAACACATTTCCTCGTAACAGTGGGCCAAATAATTTTCCTCAAGGGTTTTAAGATGACTTGTGTGAATCTCTTCAGTTCTCTGCGAGAAACGCTCCAACATCCATGGTCTGAAAATCGAACCACTGCCGTACAAAATCTGCAAACATATCTGCCAGAAAAAACTTTCTACAAAACCAGCAATACTGTGTGCTCCAAGGTTATCGGCAAAAACACACTGCACTGTGTCCTTCAAAGTTTTCCCCAACTTACTCACAAAAAAAACATTTTGTTCTAATGTTATGAGATCACTAGTCAAAGGCTCTAAAACTTTGTCATAACCATAAACCTTGATATCATTGGTATTGATCAATACAGCCAAATGGATAGAGGACAGCAATGACTGAAAACCAGGTGGCAGATTGCCTAAAATCCAATACAAGGCACATATTTTGTGTTTTTTACGTGATTTTACCAAAAGGATTGCATATTTCGTCAACGTCAACGTACAAAATCAAAGAAATTGCACACTCTTTTGAGAGAATAGCATTTAAAATTCTTTTAAAGGGAAGTCCATCCCAAAATGATCTGGATACCTGCCTATCACTATCCCCTGGTTGATGTTTTTCTTTCAAATTTGTAGCCTTATTTAGTATAGGTTCACAATTTAGAAGTTGCTGCAAAGATTTTAGTAAAGGCACATACTGAAAAGACTTTCCATTTCTTTTGGTCTAACACATATTCAACTGGTTTCACAACACTGAAGTTTTTTCTATAGTATGTCTTCCGTTTCAAAGTGGTTGACAGTGGACTATGGTTTCCTATTGCAGCTTGAATGGGATTTGAAGTGCAAAGTACAGTGGCCAACTCTTTCACAACTGATTCATCAATCTGGCAATTGTGATCCTTTAAGAAGTGGATTATAGTCTTTTGGGTGGCCGGCACAGAGACAGTACCAATTAAATATTGCAACTCTTCAGGTAGTTCATTCACAGCTGCACTTGGCACCAGAAAAGCATGTTCTAACTTAAGTGAGACTGAGGCTAATTTAAGTTCAATAACATTTGTCAAATCTGTTGATTCTTCATAAGGAAGTTCTTCAGATAGTAAATCATCATCTGACAGATCGGTATTGCCTCTTACAAATGATTCTACAACAGCAGGACTATCAACAGGTCCATCAACAATTCCAGGCTTTAAATCATTAGTTGTATGGGGGGTATGTTTTCTCCATTTGTGAGTACTGAAAGCTCCATATAGATTGGTTTTGCATGAGCAATCAGCAAACATACAACTGACAGATTCATGATTTTTCAAATGTTTCCCAATGTGTCGAAAATAGTCTGTCTCAGTAGAAAGTACAGTAGATTGTTGTCATAAATGTGGCACTTGAAGAATTGTGAAAAGCTATCTTTCTGTGAGGATTGTTGAGCAGGATGATATTTGCTTAGATGGATCAGTAGAGCTTTCCATGTCTTGCATGTGTGTAGCGGGTACAGGACCTCTGCATCAGCTAACAGTTAAATGTTCAGCAACCTGAAGCGGTCTGTAGAACGATGAATAAAGATAAGACAAAGATGTGCATGTGATCAGCTCTGGTCTTGCTGTGTTTTATATTTTCTCAAAAATATTCACAGTAGTACAAATGCAATTGTTCAAAAACACTGTCTCAATAAACCACTTCAAATCTTCATTGGTTCAGTCTTCTTGCTTTTGCATAATGCATTCATGAAAATCTGTTCATAAATTAATCATTATATTACTCATTTGCATCTTCAAGAACACTATTCAATGTTACATGACTTCCTACGTTGTATTCACAGTTCAAATCAACTCACAATATCAAGTGTTCAAACACAACGTTTCTGTACGTTTTTCTCCTTTAAAAACCTTTCAAAAGCACCTTAAAGTAGATTAAACATTATATTTACTTCTATGAAACATATTCAAACACATTCACCTTCAACCAACACGTGTCACATACATAGCATTCAATCACGGGTAAATGTTGTGGTTTCATCTAAGGATAACACTTTAAACTTTATCAAAAGGTCAACGTACAACGTTTGGTCACATGTGCATGGGCAATTCTTATACCGTATATACCCGAATATAAGACAAGGTTTGTGTCCTAAAAATAGGCTGAAAAATGGGGGGTCGTCTTATATTCGCGGATCGCAGGCAGGTCATTCCACCAGGTGGGAACGGACCAGGAAAAGGTCCTTGTGAGGGATTTCATGCCTCTTTGGGATGGCACCACAAGGTGCCGTTCACTTGCAGAACACAAGCTTCTGGAGGGTGTGTAAGTCTGAACAAGCGAGTTTAGGTATGTTGGTGCAGAGCCAGTGGTTGCCTTGTAGGCAAGCACCAGTGCCTTGAATTTGATTCGAGCAGCTATTGGTCAAGTCAAGTCAAGTCATCTTTATTTATATAGCGCTTTTAACAAGTCCAATTGTTTCAAAGCAGTTTCACATTGTTAACAGGAAAATAATGCAACAGAATTTGTACAGCCGTTCTGGTGAAACGGTGATGTTATCCAGCTAATTTCAAGTATCATATAGTGTCAATGCGGGCAGATCGGTAATATAGATGAAATTTAGGTGTCCCCAACTGAGCAAGCCAAAAACCAGAGGCAACGGTGGCAAGGAACCAAAACTCCTTCAGGGCCAGAATGGAGAAAAAAACCTTGGGAGAAACCAGGCACACTCTCTGCAGTCATTTCAGGGATGTGTTGGTCATGTCCAGGCGCAGGTCCACCATCTGATCTGGATACGACCGAACCGGCTGACTGCAGTAAACCTCGGGATAAACAGAGAGACTCACATTAGCGTAGATGCCATTCTTCTCATGATGTAACGAGTACATCAGGTGTTATGGGAAGTGTTCCCGGTTCCGGCTGACCTAGTTAATCCAGCCTAACAATCATTTACTGATTTGAATAATAGAAAATTGATAATGTTTTATGTGTAAGCCATAGTAAAAAAATGCGTTTTTAGTCTAGATTTAAACTGACAGAGTGTGTCTGCTTCCCGAACAATGCTAGGAAGACTGTTCCAGAGTTTAGGCGCTAAATAGGAAAAGGATCGACCGCCTGCAGTTGATTTTGATATTCTAGGTATTATCAACTGGCCAGAGTTTTGAGACCGCAATAGACGTGATGGAGTATAATGCGTTAAGAGTTCGCTCAAATACTGGGGAGCTAAACCATTTAGTGCTTTGTAAGTAATAAGCAAGATTTTAAAATTTATTCGATGTTTAATAGGGAGCCAATGAAGTGTTGACAGAACCGGGCTAATATGGTCATACTTCCTTGTTCTAGTAAGAGCTCGAGCTGCTGCGTTTTGGACCAGCTGGAGTTTGTTTATTAAGCGAGCAGGGCAACCTCCCAGTAAAGCATTACAATAATCTAGCCTTGAGGTCATGAACGCATGAATTAACTGTTCAGCATTTTGCATTGAAAGCATGTGCCGTAATTTAGATATATTTTTAAGATGGTAGAATCCAGTTTTACAGATGTTAGAAACATGGCTTTCAAATGAAAGATTGGTATCAAAGAGCACACCCAGGTTCCTCACTGATGACGAGGACTTGACAGAGCAGCCATCAAGTGTTAGACAGTATTCTAGGTTACTACTTGCAGAGTTTTTTTTTGTCCAATAATTAAAAATTCATTTTTTTCTGAATTAAGTTGCAGGAAATTACTAGACATCCAATGCTTTATATCAGCTATGTATTCCATTAATCTTGTGAATTGGTAAGTTTCTGTCAAGGAGTGAAGAATTATAGAGCTGAGTATCGTCAGCATAACTAATAAAAACAGAAAACTAATGCCATGCTTCCTAATGATATCTCCCAGTGGTAGCATGTACAGGGTGAAGAGCAATGGTCCTAGCACTGAGCCCTGCGGTACTCCATACTGAACTTGTGATCGGTGTGACATCTCTTCATTTACTGCTACAAACTGATAACGGTCAGATAAGTATGATTTAAGCCATGCCAATGCAGTTCCACTAATGCCAATATAATTTTCGAGTCTATTCAAAAGAATGTTGTGGTCGATAGTATCGAATGCAGCGCTAAGATCAAGTAACACTAATAGAGAGATACAACCACGATCGGATGATAAGAGTAAATCATTTGTAACTCTGATGAGAGCAGTCTCAGAACTATGATATGGTCTAAATCCTGACTGGAAATCCTCACAGATACCATTTCTTTCTAAAAAGGAACATAATTGTGAAGACACTGCCTTTTCCAGTATTTTTGACAGGAAGGGTAGATTTGAGATCGGCCTATAATTGACTAATTCTGTAGGATCAAGTTGAGGTTTTTTAATAAGTGGTTTGATAATAGCCAACTTAAAAGTTTTCGGTACATATCCTAATAACAAAGATGAGTTAATGATATTAAGAAGAGGATCTATGACCTCTGGTAGCATCTCTTTTAATAGCCTAGTCGGTATAGGGTCGAGCATACATGTTGTTGATTTAGATGATTTAACGAGTTTAGCCAATTCTTCCTCTCCTATAGCAGTGAATGAATGTAATTTTTCTCAGTGACACAACAATGCTCTGTCTCATGTGACACTGTAGTAGACGGCTGCATGGTTATAATTTTCTTCCTAATATTATCGATCTTACACGTAAAGAAGTTCATAAAGTCATTACTGCTGTGCTGTTTACAACCATCAGAAGTAGAAGCTTTATTTTTGGTTAACTTAGCCACTGTATCAAATAAATACCTAGGGTTGTGTTTGTTTCTTCTAAGAGAGTCGAGAAATAAGCAGATCTAGCAGTTTTTACGGCCTTCGGTATGCGATCATGCTCTCTTTCCATGAATTACGAAAAACCTCTAATTTTGTTTTCTTCCAGCTGCGCCCATTTTTCTGGCTGCTGTTTTAAGGGCCCAGGTGTGCTCGTTGTACCACGGCGTTGGACTATTTTCTTTAATCTTCTTTAAGCGCTGGGGAGCAACTGTGTCTAAAGTGCTGGAAAAAAGAGAGTCAATAGTTTCTGTTGTAAAATCAAGTTCCTCTAGGCTATCTGGGATTCTGAGGAGATGAAACTGATGAGGAAGATTATTTAAAAAGCAATTTTTAGTGGCGGCAATGATAGTTCTGCCATATTTGAAGCGAGGGGACGGCTTTGCAGCCTTAGCTAAATTAAGTATACATGATACTAGGTAATGATCTGAGATGTCGTCGCTCTGCTGCAGAATTTCAACATTTATTCCATGTGACAATATTAGGTCTAACGTATGATTAAGGCGATGAGTGGGTCCTGACACGTGTTGCCTTACTCCAATAGAGTTTAGAATGTCTCTAAATGCTAATCCCAATGCGTCTTTTCATTATCTACATGGATATTAAAATCACCAACAATTAGTACTTTATCTGCAGCCAGTACTAACACTGATAGAAAGTCAGCAAATTCTTTGATAAAGTCTGTATTGTGCCCTGGTGGCCTGTATACAGTAGCCAGCACAAATGTCAAACGGGATTTATCAATTACACTACATAATGCTACATAAAGCACCAAAACTTCTAAAGAATTATATTTGAAACTAGACTTCTGAGTAATACTGAAGATATTATTATAAATTACAGCAACCCTCCCCTTTACCTTTCAGACGCGCTCGTGTTTATAACAGTAATCTTGTGGGGTGGACTCATTTAAAGTAATGTAGTCGTCAGGTTTTAGCCAGGTTTCTGTCAAACACAGCACATCTAGATTATTATCTGTAATTATATCATTAACAATAAGTGCTTTTGGGGAAAGGGATCGAATATTCAGCAACCCGAGCTTTATCATTTGATCATCTGTATTATATCTGTTGTTTATTTGTTTGACATCAATTACGTTTTTACTGTTGAATGGTCTTGATGTTTTTGTATTTACTAATTCGGGAACAGACACGGTCTCTATGTGATAATATCTAGGTGAAAGAGTCTCTATGTGTGATTTATCTGACTTCTGTAACGGGAGACAGCTAGCAGACGTTCGGGTAAGCCAGTCCATCTGCTTCCTGAACTGGGCCCCAGTTAGTCAAGGTTTAGCTCTAAGACTATATGCCAAATTACTAGAGAGAAGAGCAGCACCACTCCAAGAAGGATGGATGCTGTCCCTCCTCAACAGGTCAGGTCTGCCCCAAAAGCTTTTCCAGTTGTCACTCACTCACTCACTCACTCACTCACTCACTCACTCACTCACTCACTCACTCACTCACTCACTCACTCACTCACACACACACACACACACACACACACACACACACACACACACACACACACACACGGAGTCTATTTACTAATCCAACTCACCACAGTTGTTTAGTGAACTCAGAAAACAGGAAACCCGGGTGCAGAGATGGCAAGCTAACAGGCTAGCGAAAAGCTAACGTATCATAGTGATTTAGATTAAAAGCTAGTGATGTCAGATTTAATGTGGTAGGCAATGTTAGACAATATATGAAGATGAGTAGGTTATAATTAGTAGTTTAAACAACAGAGAATTATATCAAATAAAAATCCCAAAAGAGCAGAGCAGAGCACATGCAAGCACAGCAGCAACAACAAACAGGGTAGACAGGAGCAATCGAAGACAGGAGCAATCAATCAGACAGGAGCAATCAATCCAAGTGATTGGAACACTTCAGTTTATCATAGTTGATCATAACTAGAGATGAAATGGCATGAAAATTTCATTTCATGATTATAGTAACCAAAATGATCATGGTTATCACAGAATCCTCTTCAAAAAGTCCTATTGCTACACAATGAAATCAATTCACCAAGTTTTATGTAGAAAACCAGCAAAAAACAAAAAGAATTAGCATCAATATGTACTTTTTGTTTACATAAACATTAAAATAACATTAAAAATGATGGCCAGATTTTAAAGGAGTGTCTTGCAACATGTTATCTACAATGCACAAGTTCAAATAGAGTTTTGACAAAAAGGTTTTATAAAAGATAAAACTCACATATTTCAGCCTCTAAATAATTTTTATAAAAGTCAAAAAGATAAATTACTGACATTTACAATGCACATTATCCTTTATTATTAATAGTATGTGGTCCGATTTTTCCCGTTGCATCTGTCATTGCTATGCAACCATGCAGCTTTACCGGGGGGAGCTTTACAGGGGGTATGGCTTATCTAAATGAGATGTAAATGAGCCCTGTTGTCACTCCCAGCAGGTGAGAACAGGTGAGAACTGCACAATCTTTAGAGGCCGTTTTCTCCCTTTTGAGCTTTTTTGAGTGCCTACCTTCAAATGGCCACAATTTCTCCAAATATTATCAGATTTCCATGTGTTACACATCGTTGGAAAACTTACTGCACTTTCAGAATCTGGAATAACTCAAAATGCCCCAGAACCGACTTGTGTCCCTACTTTCCGTGATTGGTCACATATGCATGAGCCCGACAAAGTTTGTTTCCTCAACGCCCCTGTCTGTCAGACTGGCCTCTTTGGCGATGCCATTGAGAACTTTGCCCAGCAGTTCTTGGTGGCCCAGAAGCAGACAGAGGCAAAAAAAAGTCCTACCCTGACGACCAGCTGCTGCCTCCACCCAGTCGTTGGTCGCAGCACCTCCGCCTGCTTTTCGCCGAGGGTGTCCCCCCCTGAGGGACCTATTCTCGGCCTGTGATGATGATACATCCCTCCCAGATGCACTCAACCAGTTTTATTCACGGTTTGAAATGCAGAATGATACACCTGCACAAAAACTGCCCACACCTCCCAACGACCAGGTGCTCCGTCTTTCTCCAGCCGACGTAAGGAAGACCTAGGATTAACCCCGTATCTAGGATTAACCCACGCAAGGCTGTGGGTCCTGACAACATACCTGGCCGTGTACTGAGAGACTGTGCTGCACAGCTGACAGATGTCCTATCAGATATCTTCAACACGTCGCTGAGCCAGGCAGTCGTCCCCACTTGTTTCAAATCCACAACAATCATACCGGTACCAAAGAAATCACCTGTGTCCTGTCTAAATGACTACCGTCCCATAGCACTAACCCCAATCATTATGAAGTGCTTTGAGAAATTAGTCATGCACAACATCAAAACCGGCCTCCCCAACACACTCGATCCACTCCAGTTTGCATACCAAGCCCTATCATAGATCAAAAAATTGCTTTGAAAAATATATATGGCTTTAAGATGTTACGTGCAAGATTATATATTTCATATAAAAGGTCCATATATGTTTTATAATTGTATTGTCTGTCTGATAACACCATTAAGAACAACTACAGACCAATATCAAACCTCCCATTTGTTGCCAAATTGCTTGAGAAGGTTGTCGTAACACAACTGCAATCGTATCTAGAGCAAAATAATCTTTTTGAACCACTTCAATCAGGTTTTCGCCCCAATCACAGTACAGAAACAGCACTTTTAAAAGTGCTTAACGATCTCCTTCTGGTTTCTGATTCTGGTGCACACAGTATCCTAGTTCTGCTTGATCTCAGTGCAGCCTTTGACACTGTGTGCCACTCCACGCTGCTTTCACGAATATCTTCGATAGGCATCACTGGTGCTGCTCTTCAGTGGTTGACCTCATATTTATCAGATCGACAGCAGTTTGTTAGGATAGGCAAGGATCGATCAGTTACCGTTACTATCTCTCATGGTGTGCCTCAAGGTTCTGTACTTGGTCCTCTCTTATTTCTCATCTATGTGTTACCACTTGGTCAGATAATCAGACAGCATGGTCTTAACTTTCATAGTTATGCTGATGATACTCAAATTTATTTCACGGTTAAACCCAACTCAGCTTGTCTGCCAGTTTCTGTTAACTCTTGCCTTCAGGAACTTAAAACCTGGATGAATGATAACTTCTTAAAGCTAAATACTGATAAAACAGAAATCCTGTTGATTGGCCCTAAATCAAAAAAATCTGACACATGATGATATTTTCATCAATATTGATGGCATCCAGATTAGACCGTCAAAAACTGTGCGAAATCTGGGAGTACTGTTTGACTCCACATTATCCCTCGAATCAAATATTGGTATGACAGTAAAATCTTGCTTTTTCCATTTGCGAAATTTTGTTCGTATCCGCCGTTCCCTTAACTTTAGTGATGCTGAGACTGTTATTCATGCTTTTGTGACCTCTAGATTGGACTACTGTAACGCCTTAAATAGCGGCTTACCTACCAAATCAATACACCGTCTCCAATTGGTGCAAAACTCTGCTGCTCGAGCCCTAACATTTAATAAAAAATCAGTACACATCACTCCCATCCTCAACCAACTTCACTGGCTTCCTGTTGCCAGTCGTATCCAGTTTAAACTCTTGGTTTTAGACAATAAAGCCAGTCATGGCCCTGCACCAAAATACCTAACTGAATTAGTCCAGCCATATGTTCCTGCCCGGACCCTCAGATCTAGCAGCGTAAACCTGCTTGTCATCCCCAAGGTTAAATGCTCTACTGTGGGTGGAAGGGCTTTTATTGTTACTGGCCCCAAACTATGGAATAAGCTGCCCCTGAATATCGCACCTACTCTCCAGACTTTTAAGTCCCAACTTAAAACTCATCTTTTTGCTCAGTAAGTAATCTGCTTTCTCTCACCTTATCTTCCTTCATGTTATCTCACACTTCCTATGTTTTGCTTTTATGACCACTTATTGTATTAATGTTCTTTTGATTTTATGACATTGTTGTTGTCTATCTGTAGTTATTTGTTGTACACCCACTGATTGTACTTTTGTACTCCATTGTGAAGCGACCTTGAGTTCTTGAAAGGCGCTATATAAAATAAACATATTATTATTATTATTATACCGTCCAAACCGCTCTATGGATGATGCAATTTCCTCCACCCTCCATCTGGCTCTTACCTACCTAGAAAACAAAGACTCCTATGTCAGAATGCTGTTCATTGACTTCAGCTCAGCATTCAACACAATAATCCCACAACAGCTCATCAACAAACTAAACCTGCTAGGCCTCAACTATTCCCTCTGTAATTGGATCCTGGACTTTCTAACCGGAAGACCTCAGTCAGTCCGTGTCGGCCACAACACCTCGAGCACTACCACACTGAACACAGGTGCCCCACAGGGCTGTGTGCTCAGCCCGCTGCTCTTCACGCTGTTGACCTATGACTGCACTGCCAAGTTCAGCTCCAACCACATCATCAAGTTCGCCGATTACACAACTGTGGTAGGTCTCATCGGCAACAACGATGAAACGCACTACAGAGAGTAAGTGGCACAGCTGGCTCAATGGTGTGGCACTAACAGTCTCTTCCAGCTCCTTCCATCAGGAAGATGGTTTAGGAGCATCAGAGCCCACTCTGCCAGACTGCTCAACAGCTTTTTCCCCCAGAATGTGAGAGCTCTGAACTCAAATCCCCCCGCCCCTCCCTGAGACCCCATACAAACCCCCTTCCTCCTGAAACATAAAAATTAAATAATTGCAATTTGAAGTGTGCTACACACAGGTGAGTGGGCCTATAAAAAAAAACACCTGTAGTAACACACTCTCCCCTATGCGCACTAGACACTTTCACACACTGCTGTGTGTACATAAGCCCACAAAAGACTGTATAATATATGTATGTTTACATGCTTATGCACTACAATAATCTTGCACTGTTCCCCATCGTCAGGTTCCTTAGAGGAGGCTAAATCCTCCTCGCCCGAACTCCATACCCTCTTGGGACTTAACTCTCGTGCTCAAGGCACTTCAGAGTCCTCCCTTCGAGCCATTGCAGACAGTGGAGTTGAAAGTCCTGTCCATTAAGACAGCACTCCTGACTGCATTGGCCTCCATCAAGAGGGTGGGGGACCTGCATGCACTTTCGGTCAATGAATTGTGCCTAGAATTCGGCCCGGCCAGCAGAAGGGAAAGGTGGTCTCCAAACAGAGGTTAGCCCACTGGATAGTGGATACTATCATTTTAGCGTACCAGTCGCAAGACGTGCCTTGTCCATTCGGGGTGCGAGGGCACTCAACTAGGAGTATCGCTTCATCCTGGGCACTGGCTCAAGGCGCCTCATTGGCAGACATCTGTAGAGCTGCGGGCTGGGCGACATCTAACATCACGTTCGCTAGATTTTATAGCCTCTGTGTAGAGCTGGTTTCTCCCCACATACTCGCCCCCAGCAAATGGTAAGCGCGAAGTGCCCGCTCTTGTGTCGGCTTGCAACGCCACTCCCGGCCCCTGGGATGGATAAGTGCGTCTATTCATCTCCAGTTGTGTTCCCCAGCAATGGCGAACCCTGTCAAGCTCCTCCGTGACCCTTTCGGTGTCAGACGTGGTGGCCATCTGAGGCCAGACCTACACCCGTATGCTTGTGGAACGTGTGTAGGTTGGGGGTCCATATGTAGCGGTTCCCTAACGGCAACCCCATATGTGTATTCTCCACGGTACCAGCTACCCTACTCGGCTAGCCCTGTGTCTTTCCCTTGACAGAGCCCACTCTGTCGTCTCTGGGGTGTTCTTTCCCCCCCTGGGATCAGGTTGGATCCACCCCAGAGACCGCCATAAGTAGCACTACCCTGATAGGCTATCCCCTATGTGTATTCTGCCACCTCTCCTTCCATTGAAGGATGTGGCTCCGCAGCGTTCCATCTTCTGAGATGGGCACGCTTTCCCAGCGTTATCCAATAGTCACTCTGAGTGGGTCTTGCAGGAAAACAGCTGTGACGGACCTTCCCGGTTTGTAGCCCTGACTTTCGCCCTGACTTTTGACTTTCATATGTCCCGTCGCCAGGTGCTGTGCTTCCGTTGAACGGCCGAGTCACTTCGGCTCCTCAGTTGGAAAAGCGAAGATGCGGTATTCCACTTCCATATTTATACCTGCGCTGCAGGGCGGTGCAAGGACCAGATGCCAACATTATTGGCTCATTTCTAAACACTCGAAGCAGATTGGTCTCTGAAGATGATCTCCAATTCGTCGGTTAGTTCCGACATACATCTCTGTTCCCTCCTTCAGGGAACGAGGGTTACATACGTAACCAAGACGTTTTTGCATTATATTTGCTTACTGAATTTGATGGCATTACACTGTATAACAGTAGATTCAAGATTCAAGAGTTTTATTTGTCACATACACAGTTATATGCAGAATATACAACCGGCAGTGAAATGTAAACAGGTCCGCTCCATGGACAGTGCAAATTCACAGTTAAAAACACAAGGAGGAAATTATAATATAAATAGAATAAAAAAATATATATATATATATATATATATATATATATATATATATATATATATATATATATATATCACTGTATCATTGATGCATACATAGCTTATATTTTTAGCGGATGTATTCGTTCTATGATGTATTGTCAACTGATGTACAGTATTCTGATATGGGAAGCACATGTGTAAGCATGAAGTATACGCTTTATTTTAAACATAGGACGCATGTTTCTCTGCCTTCTAAGGAAATCTCTTCCTAGTGAGCTCCTCTATATAACATCCAAATCGAGTGTACTGCCCGGATGAGAGGGTGATCAGAGGGGTGAGAAGGAGACAACAACGGAGAAGGAGTCGATGACAACAATAGAGAGGGTAGAGAGACAGAGGGAAGATGGAGAAGGTAGAGGAATAGAGGAATGGAGAAACATATACAGCTGGCATGAAACGATAACTTTTCAATGTCTCTACTATGTCTGACATACAAAAATAATAAATACGAGATCTCTTGGCAAATGACTGGTATCAGGTCCTGTGATTCAATTATAACGGGGACAAAGCTGTATTTTCAGATCAACACTACTTACAGTACACAGTAACAGTACTTTATATGAGAAGCATTTCACTATTCCATGACCATGCCCAGTAAACCGTAGCACGTCGTACACCCTCAAATTTGTGATTGTCAAATTTATTTGTAGCCTGTTTTATTTATTTTTTTACATTTACTGTACTTTTGCAGAACTCAGATACAAGGTAGAGGTAGTCTTATGTCTAGGGTTGCCAACTTCAGTGTGGCAAAATAAGGGACACCCATTCATGACGAGAACAAGTCATGAACTGATTATTTCAAACAATGACAACTTGACAGCTCAACAGTAAACCATAAGAAAACATGAGATCAATATGTGAACTTGCAACAGAACACATTTTATATTATTTTACATTTGATTATTTTATTTATTTCTAAAGAACTCTTTAATAGCCTACTTGGTAGGCTCCCTTTAAAAGTGCCTATTTGCACTTTAAAGGGATAGTTCACCCAAAAATGAAAATCTCATGATGTTCCAAACATGTATGAGTTTCTTTGTTCTGCTAAACACAAAATAAGATATTTGGAAGAATGTGTACCCAGGCTGCTTTGGGGCACCATTGACTTCCATAGTAGGAAAGTATCTTCCTTTCGAGCATAAGACATGTATACAGGTTTGGAACAACTTGAGGCTGAGTAAATGATGACAGAATTTACATTTTTGGGTGAACTGTCCCTTTAAGCAGTCATTCTGAACCAGTAATCCCTTTTGACAACTCTGAAATTCAATTATTTATTTTTTTATTCATTTACTTAAATTGTGACTATATTATTATGTAACTATTTGTCCAATTTTTATCAATTTTTATTTTTAAATGCCATACACTTTATATGACAGGATTATTTATGTATGAATAATATAGTCTAGCTAAATTATAAATTAATAATAACATTAATTAGGCTATAATCTATTAATTAACCTGTCTAAGGTCTAAAAAAATATAATAATTCTGACTGCCAAGCTCTGGTAATGTATGGAATATTATATTAACATATTGCTTCAGTGTGCAGTTCGCCTGAGGTTCATCATGAGTTACTGGACAGACCTATTAATACCTTTTTTCTATTCAGCCCTATATATATCTATATGTGGAGATCCTCTTGCGTTTAAATGGTGGACGCGATGCGAGCGCAACATGTTTTTAAAAACCGTGCAAGTTTTCCATCACATGTTCTCGTCTTGAGACTCCGTCGTAAGGCAACCAAGCCGGTAAAACGCAATCACGTGCAAATGAGCTCCTGTACTACTTATTGTGAAATTGATTGCTTTATATTTGCTATCAGTATTCTCCACACTGCAAAATCCTTATGTGTTTATTGAACTATGTGTGGACCTATGTAAAATACGGGACAAATCGCGTCCTGTATTGGTTTTTATACGGCACGCTTCATTTTGCCTGTAAATACGGGACGATTCCTTATTTGATGGGACGGGTGGCAACCCTACTTATGTCTGCTATACTACTGTAAACTGTAATAACGTGGCCGAAGGTGCAGAGGATGAATTTACGAATTTGTTTCTTTATTTATGTGTTTTCTTCTTTTGTAAGATCCTCTACTTTCATCTACTGTAGGATTACTTTACAGTAGTGTAGTGATAATATTTTCTCCTAAAGCTCATTGTTGCATTTGACTCTATCTGAACTCTTTCATTCACGTTGCATACTGTAATAGACACTGAGCTGTCAAATTACTCTTGAATCCCAGTAAGAGGTATTTGTGTTACAGTGTTATGAATTGATCTCTCTAATGTTCACGGGTCAGGAAAGTATTCTGTGTAAATGACCTCAGATGACACACAAAATCTGCAAAGTTAGATTTTGACAGAAGTTAATATGTTTTTGACTGAATGTGTAAGTTTAAGGTTTGTTCAAGTTGGTATGTAGTTATAAGATTGTGTTTATAGTTGTGTGAAAATGGTGAATTTCATGAATTGTGTGTTAGCAATTGAGAAAAACTGTAAGAGCAGTTTTAAGTAATGAACTAATCTCATAAACAGTATCAGTGTTGCTTTAATACTCATAATTACACACAGTAGGATCAGAGTACAGTGCGGTTTCTAACATATGAAACTGAATCAGAAAGTTCTTCAAAAATATTGAATGATAAACAAATAATATATTCTTAAATAAGAAAAGGAAAAAGCTGTTGCTCTGCATCACTGATTAAACATTTAGCAATGTAATCACAGGAGTTAAATCGTGGCGGTATTGTCATTTTTGCACTTTTTATTAATTACTAAAGTACCAAAAGCAGTCAGTGGAGTGACTATCCTGTGGGGTAAGTGAAAAAAAAAAAAAAAATTTATTTATCATCATCATCATCATCATCATTATCAACATGCAACTTTCACTGCCAGAAGCTATATTTACATTTGTGGTTGTTGTTCACTTCTGGTTGTGCTTTATCTACCATTCCTGTCAACAAACATTGCCCTAAAGGCCCTGAATAGCCTAACATTTCTAAATTGCCTATTTGTCGTGGTCATGCAGGTTTGATCATTGGTGTAGGCATACTGTGTCAGCCAGTTGGCTTGCATTAGCTCACTTTTCCCACGGCCCAAACAAGCAGCCAGGTGCACCGTGGCTGTTGTGTCATTGAGCATTAATATGTATGACAGTGCAATAATGAACAGGACAAAAGGCATCTTTTCAAATGCTGTGACACAATCTTCTGGGACAATGTATGGAATAATAATCCGGCCATCTCGGTCCATGAGTCCCTGAAGGCTGTGAAATTCTTTCCACACTTGCTCTTCAGGGTACACAGGGGTCAGAAGGATCCATGGGACTGGCCAGAAAGATCTTTGCATGTGGTTCCAGTGGTTGGGCAAAGGTTTTGGCTCAAACTGAACTGTTTGGTTGTGATTGTAAAGATGTCGGCCATCGGTCGTAGCCCATCCCTCAGCAATCGCACATGCAGCAAAGGAATCAATTAGGCAATTCCACGGGGAGTAGAGGACGGTGTCAACAATGGTATGTGCAGGCATCAGGAGACCTGCTGGCACGAACGCATTCGTGATTTCACCATGAGCCACAATCACAATATCTACATGACCTTGTTTCTTCTTCTTCAGACGCTCTGGAAGGTTAGACAACCTCTCAGTAAAATACCAAGAAGGTTTAGAAAGGCCATCTGATGAGGTAACGTCTTTCAGCCAGGAAACAACATTATCATCAGTCCATGATTGAAGGATGTAATTAATTATCTTCTCTCCAGTCTCAGTCATGCTAAGAGAATATTTCCCCAACTTCTTGATGAGATTTTTCAGTTCTGCCATTTTTTCTGTGATTTTGCTGTAATGAGAAATATTTGAGAAAAAAAGACCCAAAGAACAAATGTAAAAATGTTACAAATAAAAAGAACACATTTTTACTCATGCTGTAAATGTTGCCATTGAAATTACAATTGGCGCAAAAGATAAAACCATTTAAAGCAAAATTATATCTAAATGTTTAGGGTGAGTAAAATGTTGTTGTACTCTGAAAAGTCTGTAAATGCATGTTTTAGTGGAATATGATTGAAAGGCTGCTTTTCAAATATTATTATTATTATTATTATTATTATTATTATTATTAAATATTATTATATAGCATTTGTGCACATTATTTGCTTTTATTTGTGTATTGAATATTGTAGCCAATTACATTTTTTCGGTAAATGCCTCCCACACAAACACGCATTCTCTATTATTCTTCCTCCTTTAAAGAATTCGGGGCAGTGGTGATGCAAACCGGGTAGTTTGGGGAAAGAAAAGATGATCTGGGGAACAGTGTGACTAAAACTGAACCTTATCACCATGTTGTCATTTATTAATTGATCATTTCTGTGATCTTCTCAGCAACAGGTTGTTGACGGGCTAAAAACTGCCTGGCTACTGGACAGAGACATAGGTTCATGTTTTTCATCAATGATTACTTGTGCTCATTAATTTAAAAAAATAAATGTACACACTTAAATGATTTATAATAAATGTCAAGTTTGATTTCATGCTGACTTTAAGACTGTGTTTACATTCATATTATATATACATATTACTCGCTAGTTGCTAAGATGGGCATTTTGTGTGTATTTGTCCTTTAGGCATGAACCCAAAGCCAAACGTATAAATGTGCGTGTCCATGGGGAGTAAAATAATAATTATAATGTTTGGGAGAACCTTTCCTTTAGCATGATGTTTGTGGTCAGAACAGAAAGGTAACATCATAAATTATCATACTTCATTGCATCCAGTTGTTCTTCTAGGTTTCTCCTGGCCTCTTGTATTTCCCTGGATGCATCTCGCAGAGCCCGGCTGGCCTTTGTGCCCTGATTGCTTTTTAGCATTTCTTCACAACTCGAAATCAAGCTGTACAGAGAGATGCCAAAACCAATCACGCCGAGTACCTAGAAAGATAAAAGCACATGTACAAAATCAACGTAAAATACTGCGTAAAATAAACATTTCTCAACAGTTCTCAAAATAGATTGAAAAACTAAAATACCTTAAACCCTGCTTTAGAGGCAGCTTTTGCCCCAGAGTATGCAGCGCTCTTGCCCAATCCTTCGATGCCCAGTTGAACACATATGAACGTTACAGCAGCAAAAATCAACTGTCGGGGAACGGCTCCAGCAACATGCAGTCCACCTTCATTTTGATTGAATGTGGACCTGATGAATATTCGGAGAAGGTCCAGAGGTACATCTGCATTGTTTCGTCTGGCCAGTGCTCCCATTATTTGAGTGGCCACCTCACAACCCACATCTGTAAATCCATAAGCACCGCTTTGCTGCACTTCACATTTCTTCTTCAGACTTGCTATCAACTCCTGAATGTTCATTCCGATTTTCTCATCTTCTCTGATTATATTTTTGGCTTCTTCCATGGTATTGCCGGAGATGATTGCCTCTATTGCAGTGGAGGCGATGTCGACCGCAGCGCCCGCTAAAGTGCCCACGGTTGTGGCAACCAGAAGAGGGGTGGCTAGGCCTCCGGTCAGGAAAGTGACGACTCCTGCGGTAGACAGGGCAATCACAGACGTGGCAGATCCAACCACTTGAGAAACTGTACTTTTCTCATGGACATCCTCCAACTCCTTTGCCAGAGCCAACAGCTTCTCAGCACATTGCTTTCTCTTTTTCAGCCACAAGAACAGCAAATCACACAGCTGGTCTGCTTCTGGCATAGGAGCAAAAGCTGTGAAAGGAGGACGTACAACAGAGTTAATACACAGAGTGTGCACAGTATGTTATGGAAGTCAAGTCACCTTCATTTATATAGCACTTTTTACAGTACAGATTGTTTCAAAACAGCTTTACAGTCATACCAGGAAAATAAGTTTGTTTTGGTTGTACAGCAGATTTAGAAGAAAACTTCTCGGTTACGTATGGTAACCCTCGTTCACTGAGGGAGGGAACGGAGACGTATGTCGGATGTCACCAACGAATTGGGATCACTGCAGAGAGCCCCTATCAGCTTCAAGATATAGAGAACTGGCCAATGATCATTGGCGTGCGAGATTTGCATCTTGTGCTCTGCCCCGCAGTACGGGTATAAGCAGAAGCGAAATGCAGCGTACCTTTGTTTTTCACTGAGGAGCCGAACTATTGACTCGGCCTGCAGTGATGGTACAGCAACTGTGGCAACGGGATGTACGTCTCCGTTCCCTCCCTCAGGGAACGAGGGTTACCATACGTAACCGAGACGTTCCCTTTCAGTCGGTGACATCCGACGTACGTATGAATTGGGATCCCTTTGGAAAATGCCACAGTTACTATCACTTCCAACGCCCCGCGAGAGCCCCTCAGACCCCGTCTGTTCTGGGCGGGGAAATTCACGCAGGGAGAGTCACTGCTGCTATTCTGCAAGACCCACTCAGCATTGGACCGCCACCGTCCGGCTCTCCGGAGTAGCTCTGGACCAGGGCTACCCTCGTACATGTCCATGAGTGTCTGGGCCTGGTGCACCTGGAGCAATGCCATGGCATGCAAGGCAGAAGCAGCCTGGCCACAAGACCTGTAAGCCTTCGCAGTCAGAATGGAAGAAAACGTACAGGCCTTGGACGGGAGACGCGGGTCATCATGCCAGTTGGAAGCGGTCGCCGGACACAGTTGCATCGCGACGGCCCCCTCTTCACCGGCGTACCGCGGCATACCAGCTTGTCCACTGTCAAGGGTAGTGAGGAGGGAGGAGCCACCAGGTCTGTTTCTGGCACTAAAGGGTGTCATCCACAACCTGGTGAGCTCCTCATGCACCTCCGGGAAGAAAGGCACCAGGGTGGGATGCTGAGAACCAGCACGACCTGCCATGAGAAACCAATCGTCCAACCTAGAAGGTTCGGGACGTGGTGGAGGATTCCACTCAAACCCAACCTTTTCGGCGGCCCGGGAAAGCATAGCCGTCAACTCAGGTCCAACTCGGCTGCTGCCACTACCAGGGAGGCAGTGCAGCCGAATCTTCATCCTCCGAGGATTGGAACTCCCCCTCCGATGCAGCGATCGACATCTGTTTGTCTGCCAGAGCCCCGAAGGTCACCGCTGGAAGCCTGTGGGCGGAGCCTAAATTTCATCTATATTACCGATCTGCCCGCATTGACACTATATGATACTTGAAATTAGCTGGATAATATCACTGTTTCACCAGAACGGCTGTACAAATTCTGTTGCATTATTTTCCTGTTAACAATGTGAAGCTGCTTTGAAACAATTGGACTTGTTAAAAGCGCTATATAAATAAAGGTGACTTGACTTCCTCCGGGAGCTTAACTGGTAGCGGCACTTGGGAGGGATTAGGGGCTTGCGGAGGTTGGCTCGGCGAGTTTGCCCTAAACGTGATCCTCAGGATCCATCGAAGTAGGTCTATTCCTGGGAATAGCACTAGATTGAAGTATGGGTAGGGGGACTCCACCTTCCTGGAGGTAGGCGAGTCTCGACCTAAGCGCTGCGATAGTCATGTTCCCGCAGTGAGAACACAAACTATCCACAAAAGTCCCTCAGCATGCTGAATGCCCAGGCACGTGAGACAGCGATTGTGACCATTCCAGCAGAAATGCATGGATGGAATGACATCTTGGTGGAATGACATCTTGATGGAATGACGTGTTGCTCTTTTTGTGAGGAAACACTCTTTTAGAAGTGCTGAAGCACCCAGGGAAAGACCGCGGCAACACACAGGGGAAAGGTGCAGCCTGTGTGTGCCCTCACTCTCATACAAATGCCCTCATGCACCAACTTCTCAAATTGCTGTGAGAATAGCAGATTGTTTACTCTAGGCAGCGGTGAGCATGCCGTCGCGCTGCTTGTGCTATTTCACCAACACAAGGCGTCTCTCTCTCTCTCTCTCTCTCTGCTGACAGGCAGGTCTCATGCTTCATCAACGCCATTTGGCTCCAAAGTGAATGAAAAAGGTGCGCTGCATTTCACTTCCGCTTTTACCCATGCTGCGGGGTGGAGAGTGAGATGCAAATCTCGCACGCCAATAGTCATTGGTCGTTCTCTATATCTCGAAGCTGATAGGGGGCTCCCTGAAGTGGTCCCAGTTTGTCGGTGACGTCCGACTGAAAGGGAACTATGATTTCATCGTCCAGCTCAATTCTCAAAAGCTCAATTGTTTGTCACTAATCACTGACATAAACAATACAGAAGCAAATATAATTCAGAATGGATCATTACAAACTGTTGGTGATGCAGCAGTAGACCATCCTGGGCCTTGTGTCAGAATGTTGATGTTAATGTCCATGTGTCACTCAAATTGACTGGTCAGTGGTTGTCAATGGACGATTTTATTGGGGTATTTATGAGGGGTGTCGCCCTGATTGGCAGGTCATGAATGTCAATCAGATATTGGGTCAGATGGATTTCTAGTTAGATATATGGGTATATTTATGGGGGTTATATCTCACCCCAGATTGGCATTTTTATGACATTTGTTGAATTCTAGCTCTCTGGCTCCTTTCAGTCTGTTGGAAACTGTTTTTGATTGTGTTTCCTTTGATTGTTGGGGGGTGAAAGTCACACAAGCAAGTTTTTAACTTTATGTTGACACCTCAACAGGATCAGCAGTGTTTGATAGGGTATTTTCAGCATATCAGATGTGATATCAGACATCAGATATCAGATCATGTGGGTATGGTACGTATTTTGTGGATGTTTGCTGAACATTTGATTGTCGATGTGCTGAGATGCTGCTAACGTGGCTAATTTTACAAGCTGTTGGACAGACTCAATAAGGATGAACTCAGTTTGTGTAAATCCACTTGTGGTTCAGAGTATTTATTTTTTCCCACATTAATTTCCCATGTCAAGTACAATGATGCGGTTGTGTTTCATTAATACAGTGTGTACTTTATTCTTGATTTACCCTGAAAGAATGGAAGTGAAATGTGACATGCCCCATAAGTGGGGCACAGTGTGACATGACCATATGACAGCTTACTTCTGTTGCTTGATATAATCAAAAAAATATCCATGACGAACTAAAATATTTTGTCAATAAAATACAATTAACTTTTTAAAATAAAAAGTTGGCATTTTTTTAATCATTAACAATAAACAAATTTTTGAGTTTGACAACAAACACGTCGCTAAACACAGCTCTACAGCAGAGTTCAAAACATAATAATGATGAATAATTTCTGAACATTGACTCTCAGTCTTTATTCACCCTTTTCTCATGGTTTCTCAAAAGAATAGAATATAATAGTGTAGTTCTAATAGGAGCTCATTGTAACGCAGTGTTAACGCACCCCACCTGCTCCACTGGGATGAACCGTGGCTCGTGTCTTCTGCTGTTAGATCAGCATTAAAGAACATCTCAACTGTTAAATAACAGAAAAGATTAATATAATATCATATTTGTCTAGTTTTAAATAAACAAAAAACACAGATGAAAAATTCACTTGAGTAAGAAATGTACTTTTGCTATGGTTAAATAAATGTTCAGTGATATCTTCCACAGATTTCTTAATTTTGGTGCATTTTCTTCTCTAAATAATGTTGATATGGCAACGAGTAAATACACAAAGTTTGGTCATCCTGGCCTGTGTGGAAAGTGTTAAACCATGCGTGTTACAACTAACCCTGCATTACGTTGTGCCCTGCGCTCCCCTACATTGGCAATGTGCTAATAAAACATTAAAAAAAGAAATTTGCAAAGGTCACAAAATAAACCTGCATCTTCTGATTATGAAATTGGCATAAATTACATACCCAAAATAAAGAGGTTGGTGCTCATAAGTCATTCTGAAGACAAATAGCCAACATATACTTAGAAAGCTGACCGTAGTAGATAGCAACAGAAGGTACTGATCAATGAAAAAGGTAATAATGGGTGCATTCATACTTGTGCTTACCGGAGTTCACTTTGCGGCTCATGTTTTCTCTCGGTCTGATCACAAGATCACAAGACTGACCAATCCCAATGCGCTGTTTCCTGCATATATGCATATGTTATTAATATATAACCATTACAGCAAAATCCTAAAATGAACATCATCTATATGGATCCACACTACAGAGTGTATAAAGGACCGCTGCTGATGATGGAGCATTAGTAGTAAACAACTGATAACAATCAGAACTGCTGAAAGAAAGAGAAGAGACGGACAGAAACACTACAACTGACTTCAGCCACAGCCTGAAAAGATAAAAGACGACATTAAATCTCTCAAGATCTCAGTAAGGAGGATCAAAACTCCACTAGCATTACTAATCAGACTGACTTTATTGAGAATTAACAGAGCTTCATCTCTAGTTTATGTGTTAATGTAAATAATGGGATCGTTTGATGGTCCATTATGGTACAAAGTGTTTTCTTTAGTTGGGCATTGATAGAGAAAGATAGCAAGGATGTTGCGGTGTTATGGTTATGGAATTTTTATTATGTTATTTCAATTTTATAATTTAAGCATTTTAATGTTTTCATATTACGAGTTATGTGTAGGGTTGCCATTTCAGAAAAGGAAAATAAGGAACGCTTGTGATTCTTTATAGAAAAATAAGGGACACTCAAAATATGTGTACTGTACCACATAGTCTGTCGAAATGAAAATTGTGTCTGCAGTTAAAGTGTGTGTATAAAAGGCTTGCTTAACCTATTTTTGTACAATTATTCTCAAAAGAATTTTAATGTCATACAGAAAAATATTATATACAAACCATCAGCCTGAGAAAACTGCACCATTATGGACTGTGTAGTAATTTAGGAGATGGATATACTGTGAAGTTTGGATTGATTGCTCCTGTCTTCGATTGCTCCTGTCTACCCTGTTTGCTACTGCTGCTGTGCTCGCATGTGCTCTGCTCTGCTCTTTTTGGATTTTTATTTGATATAATTCTCTGTTGTTTAAACTGCTAATTATAACCTACTCATCTTTATATATTGTCTAACACTGCCTACCACATTAAATCTGACATCACTAGCTTTTAATCTAAATCACTATCACACGTTAGCTTTTAGCTAGCCTGTTAGCTTGCTATCTCTGCACCCGGTTTCCTGTTTTCTGAGTTCACTAAACAACTGTGGTGAGTTGGATTAGTAAATAGACTCCATCAAACAACTTTGGTAAGTTGGATTAATCAACAAATACGGTAAGCCATGTCTTCTTCTCCAGTCATTGTCACCTGCACCGCATGTTTCATGTTTAGTGTATCTGTCTCCGTTGGCGAACAGGGCTTCACATGTGATAAATGTAAGGAGATAGTCAGGCTGACGGAGAAGATTTCAGAATTAGAGACACGCATCCAGACTTTATTTGAGAGTAGTGAGAATGTAACAGCTTTAGACACTGCTCTGGATGCGACTAGCTTAGTGAACGTTGTACATTGTTCGGTTCCGGCTGTAGAGCCCGTGCAGCAGGGCACTTGGGTGACGGTCAGACGGCATAGTCGCGGATCAAAAAACCACTCTTCCGTTCCGATTGGAACATCAAACAGGTTCTCCCCACTCAGTGACGCACCCACTGAGAATCCTGTTAAAAGTGCCCTAGTTATTGGTGATTCTATTACACGGAACGTGAAAATAGAGACACCAGCCACTATAGTCACATGTTTACCGGGGCCAGAGCACCTGACATCAAAGCAAATTTAAAAGTGCTGGCTAAAGCTAATCGTAAATTCTCTAAGATTATTATTCACGTCGGCACTAACGATGTTCGACTTCGCCAGTCGGAGATCACCAAAATTAACATTAAAGAGGTGTGTGAACTTGCAAGTACGATGGCAGATGCAGTTTTTGTTCTGGTCCGCTCCTGTTAAAAGGAGTGATATACTTAGCAGACTATCATCACTCAATGGCTGGTTGTCTAAGTGGTGTCCGCAAAATAACATAGGGTTCATAGACAATTGGAAAAGCTTTTGGGGCAGACCTGACCTGTTGAAGAGGGACGGCATCCATCCTTCTTGGAGTGGTGCTGCTTTTCTCTCTAGTAATTTGGCATATAGTCTTAAAGCTAAACCTTGACTAACTGGGGCCCAGGTCAGGAAGCAGACGGACTGGCTTACCCGACCGTCTGCTAGCTGTCTCCGTTACAGAAGTCAGATAAATCCCAACACATAGAGACTCTTTCACCTAGATATTATCACATAGAGACTGTGTCTGTTCCCGAATTAGTAAATACAAAAAACATCAAGACCATTCAACAGTAAAAACTTAATTGATGTCAAGCGAATAAACAACAGATATAATACAGATGATCAAATGATAAAGCTCGGGTTGCTGAATATTCGATCCCTTTCCCCAAAAGCACTTATTGTTAATGATATAATTACAGATAATAATCTAGATTTGCTGTGTTTGACAGAAACCTGGCTAAAACCTGAGCGACTACATTACTTTAAATGAGTCCACCCCCAAGATTATTGTTATAAACACGAGCGCGTCTGAAAGGTAAAGGGGAGAGGGTTGCTGTAATTTATAATAATATCTTCAGTATTACTCAGAAGTCTAGTTTCAAATATAATTCTTTTGAAGTTTTGGTGCTTTATGTAGCATTATGTAGTGTAATTGATAAATCCCGTTTGACATTTGTGTTGGTTACTGTATACAGGCCACCAGGGCACAATACAGACTTTATCAAAGAATTTGCTGACTTTCTATCCGAGTTAGTACTGGCTGCAGATAAAGTACTAATTGTTGGTGATTTTAATATCCATGTAGATAATGAAAAAGACGCATTGGGATTAGCATTTAGAGACATTCTAAACTCTATTGGAGTAAGGCAACATGTGTCAGGACCCACTCATCGCCTTAATCATACGTTAGACCTAATATTGTCACATGGAATAAATGTTGATACCGTTGAAATTCTGCAGCAGAGCGACAACATCTCAGATCATTACCTAGTATCATGTATACTTAATTTAGCTAAGGCTGCAAAGCCGTCCCCTCGCTTCAAATATGGCAGAACTATCACTGCCGCCACTAAAATTTGCTTTTAAATAATCTTCCTCATCAGTTTCATCTCCTCAGCATCCCAGATAGCCTAGAGGAACTCGATTTTGCAACAGAAACTATTGACTCTCTTTTTTCCAGCACTTTAGACACAGTTGCTCCCGGCGCTTAAGAAGATTAAAGAAAATAGTCCAACGCCGTGGTACAATGAGCACACCGGGCCCTTAAAACAGTAGCCAGAAAAATGGAGCGCAGCTGGAAGAAAACAAAATTAGAGATTTTTAAGTAATTCATGGAAAGAGAGCATGATCGCATACAGAAAGGCCGTAAAAACTGCTAGATCTGCTTATTTCTCGACTCTCTTAGAAGAAAACAAACACAACCCTAGGTATTTATTTGATACAGTGGCTAAGTTAACCAAAAATAAAGCTTATACTTCTGATGGTTGTAAACAGCACAGCAGTAATGACTTTATGAACTTCTTTACGTGTAAGATCGATAATATTAGGAAGAAAATTATAACCATGCAGCCGTCTACTATAGTGTCACATGAGACAGAGCATTGTTGTGTCACTGAGAAAAATTACATTCATTCACTGCTATAGGAGAGGAAGAATTGGCTAAACACGTTAAATCATCTAAATCAACAACATGTATGCTCGACCCTATACCGACTAGGCTATTAAAGAGATGCTACCAGAGGTCATAGATCCTCTTCTTAATATCATTAACTCATCTTTGTTATTAGGATATGTACCGAAAACGTTTAAGTTGGCTATTATCAAACCACTTATTAAAAAACCTCAACTTGATCCTACAGAATTAGTCAATTATAGGCGATCTCAAATCTACCCTTCCTGTCAAAAATACTGGAAAAGGCAGTGTCTTCACAATTATGTTCCTTTTTAGAAAGAAATGGTATCTGTGAGGATTTCCAGTCAGGATTTAGACCGTATCATAGTACTGAGACTGCTCTCATCAGAGTTACAAATGATTTACTCTTATCATCCGATCGTGGTTGTATTTCTCTATTAGTGTTACTCGATCTTAGCGCTGCATTCGATACTATCGACCACAACATTCTTTTGAATAGACTCGAAAATTATGTTGGCATTAGTGGAACTGCATTGGCATGGCTTAAATCATACTTATCTGACCGTTATCAGTTTGTAGCAGTAAATGAAGAGATGTCACACCGATCACAAGTTCAGTATGGAGTACCGCAGGGCTCAGTGCTAGGACCGTTGCTCTTCACCCTGTACATGCTACCACTGGGAGATATCATTAGGAAGCATGGCATTAGTTTTCACTGTTATGCTGGCGATACTCAGCTCTATATTTCTTCACGCCTGATGAAACTTACCAATTCACAAGATTAACGGAATGCATAGCTGATATAAAACATTGGATGTCTAGTAATTTCCTGCAACTTAATTCAGAAAAAACTGAATTTTTAATTATTGGACAAAAAAAAACTCTGCAAGTAGTAACCTAGAATACTGTCTAACACTCGATGGCTGCTCTGTCAAGTCCTCGTCGTCAGTTAGGAACCTGGGTGTGCTCTTTGATACCAATCTTTCATTTGAAAGCCACGTTTCTAACATCTGTAAAACTGCATTCTACCATCTTAAAAATATATCTAAATTACGGCACATCCTTTCGATGCAAAATGCTGAACAGTTAATTCATGCGTTCATGACCTCAAGGCTAGATTACTGTAATGCTTTACTGGGTGGTTGCCCTGCTCACTTAATAAACAAACTCCAGCTGGTCCAAAACGCAGCAGCTCGAGCTCTTACTAGAACAAGGAAGTGTGACCATATTAGCCCGGTTCTGTCAACACTTCATTGGCTCCTATTAAACATCGAATAAATTTTAAAATCTTGCTTATTACTTACAAAGCACTAAATGGTTTAGCTCCCAGTATTTGAGCGAACTCTTAACGCATTATACTCCATCACGTCTATTGCGGTCTCAAAACTCTGGCCAGTTGATAATACCTAGAATATCAAAATCAACTGCAGGCGGTCGATCCTTTTCCTATTTAGCGCCTAAACTTTGGAACAGTCTTCCTAGCATTGTTAGGGAAGCAGACACACTCTGTCAGTTTAAATCTAGACTAAAAACGCATCTCTTTACTATGGCTTACACATAAAACATTATCAATTTCTATTACTCAAATCAGTAAATGATTGTCAGGCTGCATTAACTAGGTCAGCGGAACCGGAACACTTCCCATAACACCTGATGTACTCGTTACATCATAAGAAGAATAGCATCTACGCTAATGTTAGTCTCTCTGTTTATACCGAGGTTTACTGCAGTCAGCCAGATCCAGGCCGTATCCAGATCAGATGGTGGACCAGCGCCTGGACATGACCAACGCATCCCTGAAGTGTCTGCAGAGAACATGTCAAATAAACTCCCCGTAAATGCTGCATCGACCGACATCCTCATTAAACCCGTCTTGAGCGTGGCGACTCCAATCTCTCGAATAATCTAACAAATATCTATTTGCCTAATATGAATTAAGACCTGCTATGTTGCCAGAATTATAATCATACACTGTTTGTTCGTCGGCCAGAGGAGAACTGGCACCCGACTGAGCCTGGTTTCTCCCAAGGTTTTTCTCCATTCTGACCCTGAAGGAGTTTTGGTTCCTTGCCACCGTTGCCTCTGGCTTTTGGCTTGCTCAGTTGGGGACACCTAAATTTCTTCTATATTACCGATCTGCCCGCATTGATGCTATATGATACTTGAAATTAGCTGGATAACATCACCGTTTCACCAGAACGGCTGTACAAATTCTGTTGCATTATTTTACTTTTAACAATGCGAAGCTGCTTTGAAACAATTGGACTTGTTAAAAGCGCTATATAAATAAAGGTGATTTGATTTGATTTGAAGTTACATACAAATGGAATACAATTTGAGAGCATATCAACAGAATCTATGAAACGTCAGTCAATAAAGCATTTTCTTTTTAAAAGTGACACGTAAAATGAGCTAAAATGCTCTTGCAACCATATGGCCTATGAATGAATGAAACTGCACATTTCTCAGTTAAATAGAGCTTAGAGAACGTGCCCTGCTGTCAGTGCTTGAATGTGTGCTTCAGTAAAATAAAAAATTGTCTTTTCCCCCCACTATTTAATAAGATTAATTTACAATTCTGCAAGGTTTTAAAGCCTTCCTCGGCGACTACAGCTGCACATAAAGCAATGATTTGTCAAAAAAGAATGATTATCAAGAATTTGTTATTCATATGGTCATACAGTGTATGTGTATGAATATGGGACAAATTATGCTCTTTATTGTTTTCATACGGGCGCTTCCTGATGGCTTTAGTGCGGGACGATTCTGTTTCATACGGAGCGGTTGGTGGCTGTGCGCTACTTCCATAACACTGGTGTAATGTAGCGATTTAGGGAGAATCTGTACTTTACTTGAGTTTAATATTTCTGTCAACTTTTCCTTTACTCCACTACTTTCCCAAATTAAGGTTAATAAAAGTATTGTTCATTGTTAATTTGCCATTTTTAATTGAAAGAAAACAGAATGTAAGACAGAGTTTTACATTTGTTTTGCTCATTTTGTATTTTGCAGTTACTTGTACTTTCAATGCTTAAGTATGTTTAATGAGGAAAAAAAAAACACTTTTCATACTTAAACACAATAAATATCACATACTTTAACATTTAGTCTAGTAATATTCTAAACAGTGTAATGGATCCACTGCAGGAAAGTAGTGAGTTTTATAATAATAATAATAATAATAATAATAATAATAATCAAATCAAATCAAATCACCTTTATTTATATAGCGCTTTTAACAAGTCCAATTGTTTCAAAGCAGCTTCACATTGTTAAAAGTAAAATAATGCAACAGAATTTGTACAGCCGTTCTGGTGAAACGGTGATGTTATCCAGCTAATTTCAAGTATCATATAGCATCAATGCGGGCAGATCGGTAATATAGAAGAAATTTAGGTGTCCCCAACTGAGCAAGCCAAAAGCCAGAGGCAGCGGTGGCAAGGAACCAAAACTCCTTCAGGGTCAGAATGGAGAAAAAAAACCTTGGGAGAAACCAGGCTCAGTCGGGGTGCCAGTTCTCCTCTGGCGACGAACAAACAGTGTATGATTATAATTCTGGCAACATAGCAGGTCTTAATTCATATTAGGCAAATAGATATTTGTTAGATTATTCGAGAGATTGAGTCGTCACGCCGAAGACGGGTTTAATGAGGATGTCGTGTCGATGCAGCATTTACGGGGAGATTTATTTGACATGTTCTCTGCAGACACTTCAGGGATCGTTGGTCATGTCAGGCGCTGGTCCACCATCTGATCTGGATATGGCCTGGATCTGGCTGACTGCAGTAAACCTCGGTATAAACAGAGAGACTAACATTAGCGTAGATGCCATTCTTCTTATGATGTAACGGTACATCAGGTGTTATGGGAAGTGTTCCCGGTTCCGGCTGACCTAGTTAATGCAGCCTGACAATCATTTACTGATTTGAGTAATAGAAATTGATAATGTTTTATGTGTAAGCCATAGTAAAGAGATGCGTTTTTAGTCTAGATTTAAACTGACAGAGTGTGTCTGCTTCCCGAACAATGCTAGGAAGACTGTTCCAAAGTTTAGGCGCTAAATAGGAAAAGGATCGACCGCCTGCAGTTGATTTTGATATTCTAGGTATTATCAACTGGCCAGAGTTTTGAGACCGCAATAGGCGTGATGGAGTATAATGCGTTAAGAGTTCGCTCAAATACTGGGGAGCTAAACCATTTAGTGCTTTGTAAGTAATAAGCAAGATTTTAAAATTTATTCGATGTTTAATAGGGAGCCAATGAAGTGTTGACAGAACCGGGCTAATATGGTCATACTTCCTTGTTCTAGTAAGAGCTCGAGCTGCTGCGTTTTGGACCAGCTGGAGTTTGTTTATTAAGTGAGCAGGGCAACCACAGTAAAGCATTACAGTAATCTAGCCTTGAGGTCATGAACGCATGAATTAACTGTTCAGCATTTTGCATCGAAAGGATGTGCGTAATTTAGATATATTTTTAAGATGGTAGAATGCAGTTTTACAGATGTTAGAAACGTGGCTTTCAAATGAAAGATTGGTATCAAAGAGCACACCCAGGTTCCTAACTGACGACGAGGACTTGACAGAGCAGCCATCGAGTGTTAGACAGTATTCTAGGTTACTACTTGCAGAGTTTTTGTCAATAATTAAAAATTCAGTTTTCTGAATTAAGTTGCAGGAAATTACTAGACATCAATGTTTTATATCAGCTATGCATTCCGTTAATCTTGTGAATTGGTAAGTTTCATCAGGCGTGAAGAAATATAGAGCTGAGTATCGTCAGCATAACAGTGAAAACTAATGCCATGCTTCCTAATGATATCTCCCAGTGGTAGCATGTACAGGGTGAAGAGCAACGGTCCTAGCACCGAGCCCTGCGGTACTCCATACTGAACTTGTGATCGGTGTGACATCTCTTCATTTACTGCTACAAACTGATAACGGTCAGATAAGTATGATTTAAGCCATGCAATGCAGTTCCACTAATGCCAACATAATTTTCCGAGTCTATTCAAAAGAATGTTGTGGTCGATAGTATCGAATGCAGCGCTAAGATCGAGTAACACTAATGAGAAATACAACCACGATCGGATGATAAGAGTAAATCATTTGTAACTCTGATGAGAGCAGTCTCAGTACTATGATACGGTCTAAATCCTGACTGGAAATCCTCACAGATACCATTTCTTTCTAAAAAGGAACATAATTGTGAAGACACTGCCTTTTCCAGTATTTTTGACAGGAAGGGTAGATTTGAGATCGGCCTATAATTGACTAATTCTGTAGGATCAAGTTGAGGTTTTTAATAAGTGGTTTGATAATAGCCAACTTAAACGTTTTCAGGTACATATCCTAATAACAAAGATGAGTTAATGATATTAAGAAGAGGATCTATGACCTCTGGTAGCATCTCTTTTAATAGCCTAGTCGGTATAGGGTCGAGCATACATGTTGTTGATTTAGATGATTTAACGAGTTTAGCCAATTCTTCCTCTCCTATAGCAGTGAATGAGTGTAATTTTTTCTCAGTGACACAACAATGCTCTGTCTCATGTGACACTATAGTAGACGGCTGCATGGTTATAATTTTCTTCCTAATATTATCGATCTTACACGTAAAAGAAGTTCATAAAGTCATTACTGCTGTGCTGTTTACAACCATCAAAGTATAAGCTTTATTTTTGGTTAACTTAGCCACTGTATCAAATAAATACCTAGGGTTGTGTTTGTTTTCTTCTAAGAGAGTCGAAATAAGCAGATCTAGCAGTTTTCTGGCCTTTCTGTATGCGATCATGCTCTCTTTCCATGAATTACTGAAAAAAATCTCTAATTTTGTTTTCTTCCAGCTGCGCTCCATTAATAATAATAATAATATTGCCCTCCTGCCTATGATCAAAGAATTGATTTACACACATTTGATCATTATATACCACCAGAAAACACACTTTATATTCATATAGATTAGTCAATGTATTCAGGAATTTGCCACATTTTTACTTTTCTCTGTGCCTTATCCCCAATGTGGTTCTGGTTGATGATTTTAATATTCATGTGGACAATGCAGATAATTTAACTTAACCTGAAAAGAGTTTATTACGTTTAGATAGTTTTGGATTACAGCAATTTGTTAATGTTAATGCACGTTTATAAGACTAAGCTTTCTACTGTGAAATCATATTATTATGCTAGTTTAATTGGGTCTGGTGTGGGAAATACAATATCCCTTTTCTCTGTGGTTAACACTATTTTAAAGCCACCTGATTGTTCTAACTCCCATATGTACTCTACAGAGTTGTGTGAAGCCTTCATGCTCTTTTTAACAGGAAAGTAGAATATATCCATCAGCAATTGGTTCCATATATTACTAATTGCAACATATTTCATTTAAGTCCCATGCCATTTTCGTTATCTTAATTTTTACATTTGGCAGGTGACGCTTTTATCCGAGCGACATACATTGCATTCAAGGTACACATTTTTTTAAACATTTTGTCAGTTCTAGCTTTCCTGGGAATCAGACCCATGACCTTAGCGTTGCTAGAGCCATGCTCTTATTGTTTGAGTTACAGGAAAGCTATTTTCTATTCCAACAGTCAAGGAAATTTGTTCTATTAAAATCTATTTTATCATTACCTTTTCTTTCCTCTCTAATTACTGATATCTTACATACTTCACTTATTTCTGGTACTGTCCCTACTGCATTTAAAACTACTGTGATAACACCCATTCTTAAGAAACCTGGGATAGACTCAAAGAATCTTTTACGCCCTATTTCTAATTTGCCGTTTTTGTAAAAAAATTATTGAAAAAATTGTGGCTCTCCAGCTCCATGAACACCTTTCTTCTAATAATGTATATGAGCAGTTCCAGTCAGAGGTATCGTTCTCATCATAGGCGCTGAGACTGCACTCGTAAAGATCTTCAATGATCTACTACTAGCTGCTGATTCTGGTCTTTTATCAACACTTGTACTTCTCGATCTTAGTGCAGCATTCGATACCATTTCCCACAAAATTATTTTAAGTAGATTGGAATCTATTGGTATTACTGGTATGGCTTTAAGATGGTTTTGTTCTTTTCTTAACGACCGCATTTTTTTTTTTTTTACAACTTAAACAGTTTAAATCAAAACTGCCATAAAACACCAAAAGAAGAAGAAGAAGAACATAACACGTGAGACTAGGGACTTTGACGACATGACCTGGAAACATGACTATGAAATAAACTTTAAAATAAAAGACTCAGAAACAAACAAAACCCCAAACCAACCGTGACAACAGTGACTTTCACTTCTACCAAAATCTTCCAACCCTTCCTTTCTGTCCTTCAATCCGTGCAGGCGTGTTTTCTCTCTGCTCCTGCTGGCTCTTGCGCTGTTTTGTTTTGTCTAGTGTTTCGTCTCTTCTCTTCTCTGACTGCTGCTTTGCTGGACTCCTGAAAATACTGAAATGGAATTGATTAACTGGTCAATCAGCGTGATCGACAAGATTTTCTCACTAAGGAAGGGTGCCCGGGAGAACCCACCTGCCCGGACGGGACCTTTGCTGCAGGGCATGCGTGAGGGACGCATGGAACAACTGGCAAGTCCTGTGCCTGGAGGCTCTGTCCGTGGAGGATCGGGAAGATTTATACATGATTGGATTATTGATGGCGGGTTCCTATTCTTTGGCTTTGGGATTGCCCTGACCTATCCGGAAGATTGGTAAAACAGCTGCAAGCAAATTCACCCAGCCGCTGTCTGTGGAAATTAAAGAATGCTTGGGGTTGTGTGTGACCGTCTGAAGGAATTAGATCAGAAAGTGATAGGAATTGAGGAACTGAACCGTAACAACGCCCAGTCCGGACTGCGGATCGCAGAGGTAGAGTGGGCTCTATCGGGGTCAGATCGGTGAACTTTACGGACTGTAACCGGTCTGGCCATGAGGCTGGACGTAATGTCTGGGAAACTGCACAGACCGGACGCGAATGCTGAGGACCAGATCTGATTGATTGATTATGATCCGGACAAATTACCGAAGATCATCAAATGGATTAAAATAATAAATTGTATTTGCCTGACCTAATCAACTAGCCCAACAGAACCTCACTTGGTCCCTATCTCTCGGTTGGGAGGTCAGCCGGGCAGCTGTCTGCTATCTTCCCCTGTGCACTGCCTTATCTCCCTTCAAGGACAAACCATAGAACTGAACTCCGAAAACATCTGAAGTTATGGCTAACATTCTCACACAACACAATCTCAGACTCACTGCACCATACATACCCGACCTTATTCCCTCCCCGCCCCATCCGTCTGCCTGTCTGTTATCTATCTCCTCTCCCTCCCATACAAAATCCCACCACGTGACCGTGTACTGTGTCATGTTTATGTTTATGTTTATGTTTATGTTTATGTTTTGTGTTTGCTATGTATATGCTTGCTAAATTGTATTCTTGTATTTCTGGAGGCGTAGGGGCGGCGCCTGAATAATCGGCTGCGGCGGAGGCTTGCTCCAAACTTCATTTCGTTATACTGTACTTGTACATGTGTAATGACAAATAAACTTCAACTTCAACTTCAACTTCAAATCATTTTCTGGCAAGATCTATATACTTTAACTCAAGTACATCATTATCAATCTCTATTATTCAAATCAGTTAAATTATTGTTAGGCTGCGTTAATTAGGTCAGCCGGAACCGGGAACACTTTTATAAAAGTCATTCACTTTTTTATTTTTTTATTTTTATTGAGTGGCAGAAACTGACTTCCGTAATCTGAAAAAAAGAGCATTGTTTTGAAGAAAGGTTGATGATATCTCATGTAGCCACACACACACACACACACACACACACACACACACACATATGTATATTAATATATTATGTGTATATATATATATATATATATATATATATATATATATATATATATATATATATATATATATATATATATATATATATATATATATATATATATATATATATAGAGAGAGAGAGAAAGAGAGAGAGAGAAAATAAAATAAATAAAATGTATCCAAATCAAAAGCCAAACAAATGTGCTTATGTCTGAGAACCTTTTACACTTTATACTGTATCCCTTAATTTCATTTTTTGAAGTTGGCAACCCTCAGAATATAAACTAGTATTGCCTTTTAAATAACTGTTCGTCTATTCTGCTGCCATCCCCAGCTTTAACTTAGATCAACAGAGTATGATGAAATTAACCTGAATGATATAATTATTTTTTTGCTTACCTGTTTTATTCTGAAGACAGTCTGAGCTGTAGTTTGTGCTTCTGAGGTTTGTGCTTCCTGTGCAGGCTTGAGATTCTGCTGTTATTATTTCTTGCTGCTATTGAAGCTCTTCCTGGACAGAAGCAACAGCAAGCCTTTATAGGCTGCTAAAACTGGGGTTTTGGGCAGTGTCCACCCACAGGAACACACACACAGTATATCCCTATTTACATTTAATAAAAGTTAGATTTATATTTTAATATATACCTACAATTAAAACTAGTTTTGAATGATTTACTTTCCTCTTTTAGTAAACTATTTTATAGAACTGTATGTAAGAGTTGAGAAGAGGAATGTTTAGAATAGCAAGTTCCTGTACTCCCCTGAGCCTAGCAGTCACACGCACACACGTGCACACACACACACACTCACTCACACAGACACACACACACGTGCACACACACACACACTCACACACACAGACACACACACACACGCACACAGACACACACACTCGTGCACACACACGCACACACACGCACACACACGCACTCACACACACACACACACACACACACACACACTCACTCACACAGACACACACACACGCACAGACACACACACTCGTGCACACACACACACACACACACACACACTCACACAGACACGCACACACGCACACATGCACACAGACACACACACACACACGCGCGCGCACAGACACACACACTCACACACTCACTCACACAGACACACACACACATATACTCACTCACACACACACACACACACACACACACACACACACACACACACACACTCACTCACACAGACACACACACACACATATACTCACTCACACACACACACCTGAACCGAGCAGACACTTACAGGAAACAGAAACTGAAAGGGATTTGGCTCTTAAAGCTGGAGTTGATGTAACACATTCCTGCAGTTCATAGAGTTCAGACTTCAGAGCAAACATTCATTACAAGAACAAACTGACCTTCCCGGAAACCCAAACTGAAAGGGATTTGGAAGGAAACTTATGTAAGATTTGTCCAAGGAGGTGAGGGTAATAATAATAATAATAATAATAATCATTAAAGCTGCTAGCAGCATTTATCGGGGTTCAAGCATTTAAGGCAAACATGCATAAAAAAGATATTAAGTTTTATTTAGTAATCATGTAACAACTTAAATCATAGAAGGAAAAGACCATTTACCATAGGAAATCTAATGTTGTTAATGCTCTTGTAAATAATTTTAATGAATTTTCATAAATAAAGTAAGAGAAGTAATGTTGTTTGGGAGAAGCAGTTTGCCAAAAGATGCAAAGGTTATTCATCTACAGACAAATGCAGCACTGGGTTTTAATGGACATTATAGTCAACAAATAAGTTTGCTCGCAGTTTCAAGATTTCAAGATTCAAGAGATTCAAGAGTTTTATTTGTCACATACACAGTTATATACAGAATATACAACCGGCAGTGAAATGTAAACAGGTCCGCTCCATGGACAGTGCAAATTCACAGTTCTTAGCAAAGTTTTGAAAATGATGGTTTGTGAGCATACTCAGTTCTTCTTTTAGGAGAATAATTTGCCTTCTAATTTTCAGCATGTATAAAGGACACTCAACAGGAACAGCATTAACACAGATGATATGACAATTACTTAGTAGGAACATATTGTTAGATTATATTTTAAATTTAGTTCTCATACTGTACATTGGTTTAGTTATCAGCTCGTCTTCACTTGTAGCCTGATGGGAATATTCCAGCATTTATTGATGAACTGATGTGGGAGGTTTCAATGATGATGTGATTGATGTGGGAGTGGCTTCACTGAGTTAACTGCAGTAGGAACTGATCTGACAAAATCAAAAAATATATCAGTTAATGAGTTGTTTTTATACTCATATACAACATAAAATAAATGTAATGTAAATTTTTGTAAAAAATATAAAAGTTAAAAGCACCATCAGTCTGTTGACATCAATGAAATTAGCTTTAAGTGTGAGGATTTACAGGAGATGGTGAAAACAGGAACTATGATAAAGAATATGATAGAAAAGTGTCTTTTCAGCAGGTATTTTAATATTGATGAGCCTCAGACTATCAACACTCATTCAACATCTCACTTTATTCTGACTGTTTGCTCTTACAAACACATTATTCCTAGTCAGGATACTAAAATCACATAAAAGTGCTCTATTAAAGGATAATACACTAATTTACCACAACATGACATTTAAGTCACATTGGTGTTTGTTTTTGTAAGTTATTGGTGTGTCTTCAGTGTGCGCTAATCAGTTCAGCTCGTGCTGTGTGTGCACGCCGACTACTCAACTTCCTGCTCAGAAACGAATAATTTCAGAAACTTTCGCTTGAGCGGTGCACCTAGCAAATTAACTGAAATCCCACTGGAACAAACAGCGGTGGGTCTCGTCTTGATCAGGTGTGAAAGAGGGAGGAATGAAGAAGACACAGATATAAAGTTTACGTGTATGACCAGGAAGT
>CM031963.1:35195530-35269119 GCA_018749465.1 Paracanthobrama guichenoti
TCTCATCCTAACCCTGGAGGTTTAAAGCCTTTCTGACGCATGACCATCAATCCGTTACCGTCCTGACCATTATTATTATTATTATTATTACCGCTGTAAGATTTTGTTAGGGCGGTGGTAACAACGTCACTGAAAATATTTTTTGCGGCCGTTTTTAAATGAGGCTTAGCTATACTGAATCCTCTTCTTAAGAACGGTAGGGCCGCACGAAAAAGGCCTTTAAAAATCCCCCCAATTCCCCCTTTTAGAAAAAAACATTATAATGTAAATGGATAACACATTATAATGTTCACTAACAGGATTTAACATCTTTTGGTCACTGTTGATAATAAAAGCCGCATCCTCTTCATTAAATGTATACCATGATATGGGGTATTCAAATCCAACCAGCGCCACCTCCCATGACCCCTTCAGATGTATAGTTTTCCCCAATCTGGTTCTGTAATTAGATATACTGTTTTCGGGATAGATGACCCTCGAGGCATTGCATGGTAATGTAACGTAGAAACCCTCCTCGGTCATGATGATGATTTTTCAGAAATGACCAGTGCCTTACAAACCTAAACCTTTAAGGTGTCTGTAAGTCCACCACCTGCTTTTCCGGAACCCATGAATTGAATTTTGGCCCCCACCCCCACCACTTGACCAGCGCATACATAGTTTTCCCCCTACGTCGTCTATCTAAAATCTTTTCTATTTTGAATGATTTATCATCACTCACGATAATTTTCTGTAGTTCTTCTTCATAAAAACATCCATCAATAATTTCCCCATCGTAGTCTTGTATCTTGTATACGGGTGGTTGTCGTGGCACACACGCTGCTATGGTAAAGTACTCTTCTGTATAATTCTGTTCGTATCATTTCGAGAATATATTTCTGACTTTAGACACTCTGACAACATCACCTATCTTATAAGTAAAGACAGGTGTCTCTTTACGCAGATTTCCGTACAGGTTGTTAAACACGGTCGTCTCATTTTCTTTATGAACGTCAATCGGCCTCATTCGTATGGACTTGTGATAACTAGAGTTATACCCCTCTGTCAGATCTTGCAAGATATCACAGTAACGTTTGGAATTGACTGCCGTTAAATATCTCCACATACGCCCTTTTAGAGTTCTGTTAAACCACTCAACTACGCACGCTTTTAAATCGCTGGCCGTGGTGAAATGATGTATGTTATACTTTTTCATTAATTGCTGAAAATGCTTATTGAGGAATTCCTTCCCCAGATCCATTTGAAGCTTTAGTGATATTCGTTTTTCTCTTAATATTGATTCAAACGCCTTAGTTACCTCCTGCCCAGTCTTATTCTTCAACGGTCGCGTCCACGCATATTTGCTAAATACGTCTATACACGTTAGTAGGAATTTGATATTATCGTTATCCTTTGAATAAGCGGACATGTCAACCAGATCTGCTTGAAACTGCATATCTTTCCCATACACCACTACTCTATTTCGCTTATATTTTATAGGTGCGGTCCGGTGTAATGTATATGTATCTTGGCTGGCCAACCAGTCGGTCACCTCCTTATCTTTCAGACGTACCCCGTATTCCTGTAACACAGCTTGTTTTAATCTGTTTTTACCACCCAAACCCCCTGGGCTTGATGGATTGTAATATATTTTTTTCATGAGCTCTGACATGTTCTCTCTCTCTTCGTGTTTCACCAAGTAATGACCAGATTTTTTTTATGTTTTATTATTTTATTTGCAGAGTATAAAAGTAATCATTTTACAAACAGACAGGACAAATCATAAATCGTCCAGATAAAACAGAAATTTTACACACATTACAAAATTTTTCTCCAACATGTGTCAATAATTTTACAAACATCGGCAGTTTCATTTCTTGACAGGAGTGTTAAGCATACATCAGTTACATAAGTACAAAGACATAATATGTTACCTATTTTTAAGGATTCATTACATTCAGGCATCATCTTGAGAATTTTTTTAATAGTTGCGGATGGTGTACCATCACAGACAATAGACATGTTTATCATATTATGCCATTCGGTCGTTAATCTCCTCACAACATTCATTTGATTCTTTAATTTCACTAAGCGTCTACCGTCACATGTATCATTGTCTGTTACATTGTCAACAATCTTGTACAACAAATTTGATATTTCACATCTGACCCGTTGTTTAAAGAAATATTTAGACAGACGGGTAATGCATAGAAAGTTCCCCATTGCAGACTTAGTCAGAATCCGCAGCAGCAGCGGCAGCGGCAAGCTTCCAGCAGTCAACAGCGTCGTAAATCACCTGTTCGTAACTTTCATCCACAAGTTTTGATGACACTCATTCGTTGACGATGATGGTGGTTCAGTGTTGAGGGGTGTAACTTCGCTTTCCTGAGACATGCTGCGTGAATGCTGTAGGGTCTTCTTCTGCGGTAGGTATTTAATGATTGTAGAATGTGGGTGGAGCTACATGAACACCACGCCTGCTAGTGACGCACCATTCAGGATGGAAAAGTTTAACTTTGATGTTGTTGTACCGGTCATACGCCTCACACCACTTACACATCCTATCTATTTTAAAAAATATATCTTCCAACACAGGTACGTCTTTCCACTGAAACATAAATTTAATGTCGTAGTATTTGAGGTGATCTGCCTCAGATATAAGCCATGAATGTTCCGGCAGCCCTTTTCCGAAATCACTGCATAGAATGTACACATAATCTTCGGGGTATTTGTTAACGTGATCCGCGAACAGTCTGAATCTTGTTCCCATCGTCATCCCGCTCCACTCGGCTATGAACAGTGGGTCGTATCTGACATCCTCTAGCGGCTCGTGGAGAAATTGGGACAGACAAGGTCCGTGTTTCTTCCTAGGAGCTAGAGTCAGGTGTGCCATTGCATCATCAATGGCTCTTTCAGGAGTTTTAGGTGGAGAAGCCTCGGCCATCGTTGCGGATTAGTTCCCCGTTTGTAAAAAATAAATAAATAAATAAATCACAAGTTGTGTTCTGCGGTAGGCTAACGATCTGTTTTTCTCCCTTTTTAACAAAGTGTTGCGGGGTGGATGTGCGCGCGGGGGCGTGTTAGGGGCGGAGACTGCGGGGGGCTTTACGCACGTCCCCAGACATCATTAGTGATTAGCCATCAGGAGAGAGAGGTCGCGTTTGCTTCACTCTGCACGCAACGCGTCCGTATGTGTGTGTGTGTGTGTGTGTGTGTGTGTGTGTGTGACTTGAAACAATTAGTTTTGAAAGAACTAAGAGTGAAATAAACTATGATGAACTAAACAAAGATTTTAAAAACATATATTATTTATAAATGTCATTTTGTTTAATTATTTTACCGTTATTTAAATCTTCATCTCTGTATGGACTGGGGGCGTTCTTCTGCTCTGAGGGGGTGTGTTAGGGGCGGCATTACGTCCCCAGACATCATTAGTGATTAGCCATCAGGAGAGAGAGGTCGTGTTTGCTTCACTCTGCGTAAGAAACATTTGTTTTTTGGTTTTTGTCTAAACTAAATAAACATTTAGCAGAAAAATGTGATGTAAAAACTTAATATTATTTGTTTTGCTTTTATTTATTTTATTTTAATTTTATTATTATTTTATCCATTGTTCTGCATTGAGGTAAAAGTGTTAGGGGCGGAGACTGGGGGTGGCTTCACACAAGCTGCCAGAGCTCATTCCGTTTTCCGTCATTGAGGAGAGAGGACGTTTTTGCATCAGACTCCGTAAGAGAAATGTTTTTGACTAAAGAAAACTTGAACAGTAAATTGTAATGTGAAACAACTTAACATTATTCGTTTGATGGGGTTTTAAACACCTCTTCTTTGATGTTTAATGCATATACTTGTTTGAAAACAATGTTTTTTCTATCTTTACATGCCGTCACGTCAAAGATATTCTCTAACTTGTCTTTATTTTTCTGAAAAACATTTTAAATGACTGAACATTGACTTTTTTACAAAGTTTTATGTAAAGGAAAAAACCTTTAACTTGTTTTTACATTTACTTGAAACGTGTGAATGTCGTACATTCGTATTTAACAATATACATCGGTTTTAATGTTTTTAAACGTCTCAAAGTTCAAATGTATGTGAAATACAATCTTTGTTTAATAAAAACTGTCCCTTATCTCATGTATGTGACTGTTTTAAAAAAAAAAGCTTAAAACACATTGTTTTTGAACATTTTCAAAAAAACACACAAAGTCCCCAAAACAGTCATAAATTCCTTTGAATGGGGGGGTATAGTGGGGAAGGAGGATAATAAAACAGATGGCCAAAACAGGTGTCCGGAACAGGTGTCCAGTCCAGTGGGAGGAGTGGGAGGGGTGGGAGGGAGGGGGAGGAGGGAGGGGGGAGGAATTTTTATGACAGTCATCAATCAATCAAATTTGACACATAGTCGCCTATATTCTCTCTGGCATGCATCAAAGGGATGTTTTTTACTTCCTGTTTCGAAAACATAAAAGTGTTCTAGAAGGGAAAGAGATTCATCCAATCAATGACTGTGCTGCAGTGACTGACATTCCTGCGAACCAATAGTAGAGGTGCATTCAGGTCTCGCTGGTGCCGCTGTCACTCAGAGAGTCAGATCAGAGAACATCAGACGAGAGAGCATTTGTCCAGAAACTCTGCACTGAGCGGTAATCTGACGAACATTGTGATTGAGTGCACATGAAAGTTGGACTTTTCATCCAATCATGTTTTCAAAATGGCGCCGCTGTGTTTGGTCGCCGTTCAGGTCGCTCCGCGAAGACTGTGCTTTTATTTACTATTTTACTTTCTTTTACTCTCAGTTTTTACAAACTTATCATCTGCATTGATCTACTACGACAGCAAAACTCTTTTGGACATTGGTTACCTCTACACTGGACTGTTTCAGGACACTTTCGCCGATCCTCTGTGGCCATCTGAGATTCTTTGCAACGCCGAGTTGAACAATGGCCAGAGCCAGCGGCGTAGAACAAAGAAACACCGTGGGAAACGTGCTGGTATCCGTAACAGACTGAGAAAAGGGCATTCAGACCTCCTCCCGAGCATTCTTCTAGCAAATGTTCAATCCTTGGATAATAAGATGGACGATCTTAGAGCCAGGATAAGTTTTCAACGGGACATGAGAGACTGTAATATCTATTGTTTGTCCGAAACATGGCTCACGCCCGCGGTCCCGGACACAGCTGTGGCGCCGTCCGGAGAACTTCTCTGTTTTTCGGATGGACAGAACAGCCGAGGCGGTAAATCCAAAGGCGGTGGAGTGTGTTTCATGATCAACAAGAAATGGTGCGATCCCAGGAACATCACCATTCTCTCGCGGTCCTGCTCACCTCATCTGGAACATTTAACAATCATTTGCCGCCCATTCTATCTGCCGAGGAGTTTTCTGCGGTCATCGCCACTGCCGTTTACATCCCACCGCAGGCAGACACAGCGCTGGCTTTATCTGGCCTTCATGATGTTGCCAGCGGCGTCATAAACCAACATCCCGACGCGCGGCATTCATTGTCGCGGGCGATTTAACAAAGCAAACCTAAAGAAAGTCCTGCCAAACTTTCATCAGCACGTCTCCTGCCCCACACGAGGAGCAAACACACTGGATCACTGCTACTCTCCGTTTAAGAACGCCTATAAAGCGCGGTCACTTCCAGCGTTTGGCAAATCGGATCATGCCGCCATTTTCCTCACTCCCGAATACAAACAAAAGCTCCTCCAGGAACCCCCGGTGAGGCGGGAAGTTAAGCGTTGGTCACCCCACTCAGAGACCGCGCTACAGGCAGCTCTGGGCGATGTGGATTGGGACATGTTCCGGCGAGTTCAGCTGACGTAAGCGAGTTCACAGGCGTGGCGCTTTGCTTCATCAACACGCTTACAGAGCAAGCCACGCAAACAATAACAATAACGTCCTTCTCAAATCAGAAACCGTGGGTGGACAATTCAATCCGCAGCGGCAGTGAACGCATACGCACTGCTGCTTACAACGCCGGTCTCCATTCAGGGAATATGACTGAATACAGATCGTCCTGCTATGCTCTCAGACGAGCAGTTAAAGCCGCAAAACTCCGTTATAAAGACCGAGTGGAGTCTCATTTCCAACTCAACGACTCGCGGCGCATGTGGCAAGGTCTGAGGTCCATCTGCTCCTTTGGATCTAAATCCTCTGCAGAGGCAAGCGTTGATCCGTTGCTCGTGAATGAGTTAAACTCTTTCTATGCTCGCTTTGACTGTAACGCGGCAACGCGACTCCGCCAAGTGGCGCGTTAGAGAAATTACTCAGAGCAGCAACAATCACGTGATCTCTGTCTCAGAGGATGAAGTTCGAGAGCACTCAAGCGTGTGGACGCGTCAGGAAAGCTGCTGGCCCGGATGGTATTTCAGGTCGTGTTCTGCGGTCCTGTGCTGATCAGCTCACCGGGTTGTTTACATCTATCTTTAATGAGTCCTCGCTACATCTGTGGTCCCCACCTCCTTCAAAAAAATCCACCATCATCCCTGTCCCTAAGAACAGTAAACCCTCTTGCCTAAATGACTATCGTCCAGTGGCTCTCACGTCTATAGTCATGAAGGTCTTTGAGAGACTCATTAAAAACACCATTTGCGCCTTCATTCCTGACACTTTGGACCCTCTTCAGTTTGCCTATCGTCCCAATAGATCGACTGAAGATGCCATCTCTCATGTCCTCCACTCCTCCTCACTCACATCGACAGCAAAAGTGGGAACTCACGTAAGACTGCTATTTATTGACTATAGCTCAGCCTTTAACACCATAGTTCCCACCAAGCTAACCTCCAAACTCCTGGATCTCGGCCTGAATCCTTCTCTCTGCCACTGGATTGAGGACTTCCTCACTGGCAGGCCTCAGGTGGTGAGAATAGGCCAGTCCACCTCCACCTCCATCACCCTGAGTGTGGGAGCTCCACAGGGCTGTGTCCTGAGCCCCCTGCTCTACTCTCTCTACACGCATGACTGTTTGTCCACACACAGCTCCACCTCTATCATCAAATTTGCTGATGATACTGTTGTCCTGGGCCTCATTTCCAACAACAACGAGGCGGCATACTTGGACGAGGTGGAGCATCTAACATCATGGTGCCAGGACAACTGTCTCTCTCTGAATGTTGGCAAGACCAAAGAAATGATTGTGGACTTCAGGAAGAGACAGCAACGGACATACTCCCCCCCTCATGATCAGCGGGTCACCAGTAGAGAGAGTGAGCAGCTTCAAGTACCTGGGAGTAAACATCTCCGAGGACCTGACCTGGACTGCTCACATTCAGACACAGGTGAAAAAGCCAGGCAAAGACTGTACCACCTGCGCCAGCTGAGGAAATTCAGGGTTTCACCAGCTATCCTGAAAACTTTCTATTTAGGGGCGATAGAAAGTGTTTTAACTCAGTGCATCACAGCGTGGTATGGGAACAGCACCAGTCATGACCGCAAAGCCCTGCAAAAGAGTAGTGCGCTTATCCGAGCGTATCTCAGGGTCAGCTCTCCCGTCTCTGCAGGACGTCTACACCAAACGCTGCAAAGGTAGAGCTACCAAGATCATCAAGGACTCTAATCACCCTGCAAACCCTCACTTCACGCTGCTGCCATCTGGTAAGCGCTTCAAAGCCTGATGGCCAAAACTGAGAGACTCAGGAGGAGCTTCTTCCCCCAGGCCATCAGACTCCTGAACTTAACATCACGTGACTTCACGCCAGGATAAACATCGATACACTGACACTGCACTGCACTTTCTGTTCGTTGTTACTGTGTAACAACCTGTTATAAACCTGTTTGCACATTATACTCTTTATACATTTGTTAACCACATATTTATAAGTCTACAGTTTACTCACTGCAAAGTCTACTTCAATTATTTTATTCCACTTTATCCTTATTTGTTACCCCCTTTTTTTTTTTTTTTTTTTTTTTTTTTTTTTTTTTTTCTCTTGACTTGATTATTTATAATTCTACAGATATAGACATATATATATATATATATATATATATATATATATATATATATATATATATATATATATATATATATATATATATATATATATATATATATATATATATATATAGATAGTACTTTTTTTATATCCTATTTCTATTATAATTTCTTCCTTGTGTTTTTAACTGTGAATTTGCACTGTCCATGGAGCGGACCTGTTTACATTTCACTGCCGGTTGTATATTCTGCATATAACTGTGTATGTGACAAATAAAACTCTTGAATCTTGAATCTTGATCTTGACTTTGGATGCGTCAGCTGAACTTTTGTTGTGAATAACGTAGACTAACCATGTTCCGTACACAACGATGTTCTGTACAGATGACCTTTTACCACCGATCGCTGAGTAAATACTTCCTGGTCATACATAAACTTTATATCTGTGTCTTCTTCATTCCTCCCTCTTTCACACCTGATCAAGACAGAGACCCCACCGCTGTTTGTTCCAGTGGGATTTCAGTTAATTTGCTAGGTGCACCCGCTGCGCTTGAAAGTTTCTGAAATTATTCGTTCTGAGCAGAGTTGAGTAGTCCGCGTGCACACACAGCACGAGCTGAACTGATTAGCACACTGAAAGACACACCAATAACACAAAAACAAACACCAATGTGACTTAAATGTCATGTTGTGGTAAATTACTGTATTATCCTTTAATAGAGCACTTTTATGTGATTTTAGTATCCTGACTGGAATAATGTGTTTGTAAGAGCAAACAGTCAGAATAAAGTGAGATGTTGAATGAGTGTTGATAGTCTGAGGCTCATCAATATTAAAATACCTGCTGAAAAGACACTTTTCTATCATATTCTTTATCATAGTTCCTGTTTTCACCATCTCCTGTAAATTCACACTTAAAGCTAATTTCATTGATGTCAACAGACTGATGGTGCTTTTAACTTTTTATTTTTACAAAAATTTACATTACATTTATTTTATGTTGTATATGAGTATAAAAACAACTCATTAACTGATATATTTTTGATTTTGTCAGATCAGTTCCTACTGCAGTTAATCCTCAGTGAAGCCACTCCCACATCAATCACATCATCATTGAAACTCCTCCCACATCAGTTCATCAATAAATGCTGGAATATTCCCATCAGGCTACAAGTGAAGACGAGCTGATAACTAAACCAATGTACAGTATGAGAACTAAATTTAAAATATAATCTAACAATACTGCTCCTACTAAGTAATTGTCATATCATCTGTGTTAATGCTGTTCCTGTTGAGTGTCCCTTATACATGCTGAAAATTAGAAGGCAAATTATTCTCCTAAAAGAAGAACTGAGTATGCTCACAAACCATCATTTTCAAAACTTTGCTAAGAACTGTGAATTTGCACTGTCCATGGAGCGGACCTGTTTACATTTCACTGCCGGTTGTATATTCTGTATATAACTGTGTATGTGACAAATAAAACTCTTGAATCTCTTGAATCTTGAAATCTTGAAACTGCGAGCAAACTTATTTGTTGACTATAATGTCCATTAAAACCCAGTGCTGCATTTGTCTGTAGATGAATAACCTTTGCATCTTTGGCAAACTGCTTCTCCCAAACAACATTACTTCTCTTACTTTATTTATGAAAAATTCATTAAAATTATTTACAAGAGCATTAACAACATTAGATTTCCTATGGTAAATGGTCTTTTCCTTCTATGATTTAAGTTGTTACATGATTACTAAATAAAACTTAATATCTTTTTATGCATGTTTGCCTTAAATGCTTGAACCCCGATAAATGCTGCTAGCAGCTTTAATGATTATTATTATTATTATTATTATTACCCTCACCTCCTTGGACAAATCTTACATAAGCCTTCCAAATCCCTTTCAGTTTGGGTTTCCGGGAAGGTCAGTTTGTTCTTGTAATGAATGTTTGCTCTGAAGTCTGAACTCTATGAACTGCAGGAATGTGTTACATCAACTCCAGCTTTAAGAGCCAAATCCCTTTCAGTTTCTGTTTCCTGTAAGTGTCTGCTCGGTTCAGGTGTGTGTGTGTGAGTGAGTATATGTGTGTGTGTGTGTCTGTGTGAGTGTGAGTGTGTGTGTGTGTGTGTGTGTGTGTGTGTGTGTGTGTGTGTGTGTGTGTGTGTGTGAGTGAGTATATGTGTGTGTGTGTCTGTGTGAGTGAGTGTGTGAGTGTGTGTGTCTGTGCGCGCGCGTGTGCGTGTGTGTGTGTCTGTGTGCATGTGTGCGTGTGTGCGTGTCTGTGTGAGTGTGTGTGTGTGCGTGTGTGTGCGTGTGTGTGCACGAGTGTGTGTGTCTGTGTGCGTGTGTGTGTGTCTGTGTGAGTGAGTGTGTGTGTGTGTGTGTGTGTGTGTGTGTGTGTGTGAGTGTGTGTGTGTGCGTGTGTGTGCGTGTGTGTGCACGAGTGTGTGTGTCTGTGTGCGTGTGTGTGTGTGTCTGTGTGAGTGAGTGTGTGTGTGTGTGTGCACGTGTGTGTGTGTCTGTGTGAGTGAGTGTGTGTGTGTGTGCACGTGTGTGCGTGTGCCTGCTAGGCTCAGGGGAGTACAGGAACTTGCTATTCTAAACATTCCTCTTCTCAACTCTTACATACAGTTCTATAAAATAGTTTACTAAAAGAGGAAAGTAAATCATTCAAAACTAGTTTTAATTGTAGGTATATATTAAAATATAAATCTAACTTTTATTAAATGTAAATAGGGATATACTGTGTGTGTTCCTGTGGGTGGACACCGCCCAAACCCCAGTTTTAGCAGCCTATAAAGGCTTGCTGTTGCTTCTGTCCAGGAAGAGCTTCAATAGCAGCAAGAAATAATAACAGCAGAATCTCAAGCTCTCGTACAGGAAGCACAAACCTCAGAAGCACAAACTACAGCTCAGACTGTCTTCAGAATAAAACAGGTAAGCAAAAATAATTATATCATTCAGGTTAATTTCATCATACTCTGTTGATCTAAGTTAAAGCTGGGGATGGCAGCAGAATAGACGAACAGTTATTTAAAAGGCAATACTAGTTTATATTCTGAGGGTTGCCAACTTCAAAAAATGAAATTAAGGGATACAGTATAAAGTGTAAAAGGTTCTCAGACATAAGCACATTTGTTTGGCTTTTGATTTGGATACATTTTATTTACTTTTATTTTCTCTCTCTCTCTCTCTCTCTCTCTCTCTATATATATATATATATATATATATATATATATATATATATATATATATATATATATATATATATATATATATATATATATATACATAATATATTAATATACATATGTGTGTGTGTGTGTGTGTGTGTGTGTGTGTGTGTGTGTGTGTGGCTACATGAGATATCATCAACCTTTCTTCAAAACAATGCTCTTTTTTTCAGATTACGGAAGTCAGTTTCTGCCACTCAATAAAAAATAAAAAAAAAATAAAAAAAGTGAATGACTTTTATAAAAGTGTTCCCGGTTCCGGCTGACCTAATTAACGCAGCCTAACAATAATTTAACTGATTTGAATAATAGAGATTGATAATGATGTACTTGAGTTAAAGTATATAGATCTTGCCAGAAAATGATTTGAAGTTGAAGTTGAAGTTGAAGTTTATTTGTCATTACACATGTACAAGTACAGTATAACGAAATGAAGTTTGGAGCAAGCCTCCGGGCCGCAGCCGATTATTCAGGCGCCGCCCTACGCTCTCCAGAAATACAAGAATACAATTTAGCAAGCATTACATAGCAAACACAACAAAACATAAACATAAACATAAACATAAACATAAACATAAACATGACACAGTACACGTGGTCACGTGGTGGGATTTTTTGTATGGAGTGGGAGAGGAGATAGATAACAGACAGGCAGACGGATGGGGCGGGGAGGGAATAAGGTCGGGTATGTATGGGAAAGAGTGAGTCTGAGATTGTGTTGTGTGAGAATGTTAGCCATAACTTCAGATGTTTTCGAGTTCAGTTCTATGGTTTGTCCTTGAAGGGAGATAAGGCAGTGCACAGGGGAAGATAGCAGACAGCTGCCCGGCTGACCTCCCAACCGAGAGATAGGGACCAAGTGAGGTTCGTTGGGCTAGTTGATTAGGTCAGGCAAATACAATTTATTATTTTTAATCCATTTGATGATCTTCGGTAATTTGTCCGGATCATAATCAATCAATCAGATCTGGTCCTCAGCATTCGCGTCCGGTCTGTGCAGTTTCCCTAGACATTACGTCCAGCCTCATGGCCAGACCGGTTACAGTCCGTAAAAGTTCACCGATCTGACCCCGATAGAGCCCACTCTACCCTGCGTATCCGCAGTCCGGACTGCGTTATTACGGTTCAGTTCCTCAATTCCTATCACTTTCTGATCTAATTCCTTCAGACGGTCACACACAACCCCGAAGCATTCTTTAATTTCCACAGACAGCGGCTGGGTGAATTTGCTTGCAGCTGTTTTACCAATCTTCCGATAGGTCAGGGCAATCCCAAAGCCAAAGAATAGGAACCCCGCCATCAATAATCCAATCATGTATAAATCTTCCGCATCCTCCACGGACAGAGCCTCCAGGCACAGGACTTGCCAGTTGTTCCATGCGTCCCTCACGTACCCTGCAGCAAAGGTCCCGTCCGGGCAGGTGGGTTCTCCCGGGGCACCCTTCCTTAGTGAGAAAATCTTGTCGATCACGCTGATTGACCAGTTAATCAATTCCATTTCAGTATTTTCAGGAGTCCAGCAAAGCAGCAGTCAGAGAAGAGAAGAGACGAAACACTAGACAAAACAAAACAGCGCAAGAGCCAGCAGGGAGCAGAGAGAAAACACGTCTGCACGGATTGAAGGACAGAAAGGAAGGGTTGGAAGATTTTGGTAGAAGTGAAAGTCACTGTTGTCACGGTTGGTTTGGGGTTTTGTTTGTTTCGAGTCTTTTATTTTAAAGTTTATTTCATAGTCATGTTTCCAGGTCATGTCGTGTGCGTCCCTAGTCTCACGTGTTATGTTCTTCTTCTTCTTCTTTTGGTGTTTTATGGCAGTTTTGATTTAAACTGTTTAAGTTGTAAAAAAAAAAAAATGCGGTCGTTAAGAAAAGAACAAAACCATCTTAAAGCCATACCAGTAATACCAATAGATTCCAATCTACTTAAAATAATTTTGTGGGAAATGGTATCGAATGCTGCACTAAGATCGAGAAGTACAAGTGTTGATAAAAGACCAGAATCAGCAGCTAGTAGTAGATCATTGAAGATCTTTACGAGTGCAGTCTCAGCGCTATGATGAGAACGATACCCTGACTGGAACTGCTCATATACATTATTAGAAGAAAGGTGTTCATGGAGCTGGAGAGCCACAATTTTTTCAATAATTTTTTTACAAAAACGGCAAATTAGAAATAGGGCGAAAAGATTCTTTGAGTCTATCCCAGGTTTCTTAAGAATGGGTGTTATCACAGTAGTTTTAAATGCAGTAGGGACAGTACCAGAAATAAGTGAAGTATGTAAGATATCAGTAATTAGAGAGGAAAGAAAAGGTAATGATAAAATAGATTTTAATAGAACAAATTTCCTTGACTGTTGGAATAGAAAATAGCTTTCCTGTAACTCAAACAATAAGAGCATGGCTCTAGCAACGCCAAGGTCATGGGTTCGATTCCCAGGGAAAGCTAGAACTGACAAAATGTTTAAAAAAAATGTGTACCTTGAATGCAATGTATGTCGCTTCGGATAAAAGCGTCTGCCAAATGTAAAAATTAAGATAACGAAAATGGCATGGGACTTAAATGAAATATGTTGCAATTAGTAATATATGGAACCAATTGCTGATGGATATATTCTACTTTCCTGTTAAAAAAGAGCATGAAGGCTTCACACAACTCTGTAGAGTACATATGGGAGTTAGAACAATCAGGTGGCTTTAAAATAGTGTTAACCACAGAGAAAAGGGATATTGTATTTCCCACACCAGACCCAATTAAACTAGCATAATAATATGATTTCACAGTAGAAAGCGCAGTCTTATAAACGTGCATTAACATTAACAAATTGCTGTAATCCAAAACTATCTAAACGTAATAAACTCTTTTCAGGTTAAGTTAAATTATCTGCATTGTCCACATGAATATTAAAATCATCAACCAGAACCACATTGGGGGATAAGGCACAGAGAAAAGTAAAAAATGTGGCAAATTCCTGAATACATTGACTAATCTATATGAATATAAAGTGTGTTTTCTGGTGGTATATAATGATCAAATGTGTGTAAATCAATTCTTTGATCATAGGCAGGAGGGGCAATATTATTATTATTATTAATGGAGCGCAGCTGGAAGAAAACAAAATTAGAGATTTTTCGTAATTCATGGAAAGAGAGCATGATCGCATACAGAAAGGCCGTAAAAACTGCTAGATCTGCTTATTTCTCGACTCTCTTAGAAGAAAACAAACACAACCCTAGGTATTTATTTGATACAGTGGCTAAGTTAACCAAAAATAAAGCTTATACTTCTGATGGTTGTAAACAGCACAGCAGTAATGACTTTATGAACTTCTTTACGTGTAAGATCGATAATATTAGGAAGAAAATTATAACCATGCAGCCGTCTACTATAGTGTCACATGAGACAGAGCATTGTTGTGTCACTGAGAAAAATTACATTCATTCACTGCTATAGGAGAGGAAGAATTGGCTAAACTCGTTAAATCATCTAAATCAACAACATGTATGCTCGACCCTATACCGACTAGGCTATTAAAAGAGATGCTACCAGAGGTCATAGATCCTCTTCTTAATATCATTAACTCATCTTTGTTATTAGGATATGTACCAGAAAACGTTTAAGTTGGCTATTATCAAACCACTTATTAAAAACCTCAACTTGATCCTACAGAATTAGTCAATTATAGGCCGATCTCAAATCTACCCTTCCTGTCAAAAATACTGGAAAAGGCAGTGTCTTCACAATTATGTTCCTTTTTAGAAAGAAATGGTATCTGTGAGGATTTCAGTCAGGATTTAGACCGTATCATAGTACTGAGACTGCTCTCATCAGAGTTACAAATGATTTACTCTTATCATCCGATCGTGGTTGTATTTCTCTATTAGTGTTACTCGATCTTAGCGCTGCATTCGATACTATCGACCACAACATTCTTTTGAATAGACTCGAAAATTATGTTGGCATTAGTGGAACTGCATTGGCATGGCTTAAATCATACTTATCTGACCGTTATCAGTTTGTAGCAGTAAATGAAGAGATGTCACACGATCACAAGTTCAGTATGGAGTACCGCAGGGCTCGGTGCTAGGACCGTTGCTCTTCACCCTGTACATGCTACCACTGGGAGATATCATTAGGAAGCATGGCATTAGTTTTCACTGTTATGCTGACGATACTCAGCTCTATATTTCTTCACGCCCTGATGAAACTTACCAATTCACAAGATTAACGGAATGCATAGCTGATATAAAACATTGGATGTCTAGTAATTTCCTGCAACTTAATTCAGAAAAAACTGAATTTTTAATTATTGGACAAAAAAACTCTGCAAGTAGTAACCTAGAATACTGTCTAACACTCGATGGCTGCTCTGTCAAGTCCTCGTCGTCAGTTAGGAACCTGGGTGTGCTCTTTGATACCAATCTTTCATTTGAAAGCCACGTTTCTAACATCTGTAAAACTGCATTCTACCATCTTAAAAATATATCTAAATTACGGCACATCCTTTCGATGCAAAATGCTGAACAGTTAATTCATGCGTTCATGACCTCAAGGCTAGATTACTGTAATGCTTTACTGGGTGGTTGCCCTGCTCACTTAATAAACAAACTCCAGCTGGTCCAAAACGCAGCAGCTCGAGCTCTTACTAGAACAAGGAAGTATGACCATATTAGCCCAGTTCTGTCAACACTTCATTGGCTCCTATTAAACATCGAATAAATTTTAAAATCTTGCTTATTACTTACAAAGCACTAAATGGTTTAGCTCCCCAGTATTTGAGCGAACTCTTAACGCATTATACTCCATCACGTCTATTGCGGTCTCAAAACTCTGGCCAGTTGATAATACCTAGAATATCAAAATCAACTGCAGGCGGTCGATCCTTTTCCTATTTAGCGCCTAAACTTTGGAACAGTCTTCCTAGCATTGTTCGGGAAGCAGACACACTCTGTCAGTTTAAATCTAGACTAAAACGCATCTCTTTACTATGGCTTACACATAAAACATTATCAATTTCTATTACTCAAATCAGTAAATGATTGTCAGGCTGCATTAACTAGGTCAGCCGGAACCGGGAACACTTCCCATAACACCTGATGTACTCGTTACATCATAAGAAGAATGGCATCTACGCTAATGTTAGTCTCTCTGTTTATACCGAGGTTTACTGCAGTCAGCCAGATCCAGGCCATATCCAGATCAGATGGTGGACCAGCGCCTGGACATGACCAACGCATCCCTGAAGTGTCTGCAGAGAACATGTCAAATAAACTCCCCCCGTAAATGCTGCATCGACACGACATCCTCATTAAACCCGTCTTCGGCGTGACGACTCCAATCTCTCGAATAATCTAACAAATATCTATTTGCCTAATATGAATTAAGACCTGCTATGTTGCCAGAATTATAATCATACACTGTTTGTTCGTCGGCCAGAGGAGAACTGGCACCCCGACTGAGCCTGGTTTCTCCCAAAGTTTTTTCTCCATTCTGACCCTGAAGGAGTTTTGGTTCCTTGCCACCGTTGCCTCTGGCTTTTGGCTTGCTCAGTTGGGGACACCTAAATTTCTTCTATATTACCGATCTGCCCGCATTGATGCTATATGATACTTGAAATTAGCTGGATAACATCACCGTTTCACCAGAACGGCTGTACAAATTCTGTTGCATTATTTTACTTTTAACAATGTGAAGCTGCTTTGAAACAATTGGACTTGTTAAAAGCGCTATATAAATAAAGGTGATTTGATTTGATTTTTATTATTATTATTATTATTATTATTATTATTATAAAACTCACTACTTTCCTGCAGTGGATCCATTACACTGTTTAGAATATTACTAGACTAAATGTTAAAGTATGTGATATTTATTGTGTTTAAGTATGAAAAAGTTTTTTTTTCCTCATTAAACATACTTAAGCATTGAAAGTACAAGTAACTGCAAAATACAAAATGAGCAAAACAAATGTAAAACTCTGTCTTACATTCTGTTTTCTTTCAATTAAAAATGGCAAATTAACAATGAACAATACTTTTATTAACCTTAATTTGGGAAAAGTAGTGGAGTAAAGGAAAAAGTTGACAGAAATATTAAACTCAAGTAAAGTACAGATTCTCCCTAAATCGCTACATTACACCAGTGTTATGGAAGTAGCGCACAGCCACCAACCGCTCCGTATGAAACAGAATCGTCCCGTACTAAAGCCATCAGGAAGCGCTCCGTATGAAAACAATAAAGAGCATAATTTGTCCCATATTCATACACATACACTGTATGACCATATGAATAACAAATTCTTGATAATCATTCTTTTTTGACAAATCATTGCTTTATGTGCAGCTGTAGTCGCTCGAGGAAGGCTTTAAAACCTTGCAGAATTGTAAATTAATCTTATTAAATAGTGGGGGGAAAAGACAATTTTTTATTTTACTGAAGCACACATTCAAGCACTGACAGCAGGGCACGTTCTCTAAGCTCTATTTAACTGAGAAATGTGCAGTTTCATTCATTCATAGGCCATATGGTTGCAAGAGCATTTTAGCTCATTTTTACGTGTCACTTTTAAAAAGAAAATGCTTTATTGACTGACGTTTCATAGATTCTGTTGATATGCTCTCAAATTGTATTCCATTTGTATGTAACTTCAAATCAAATCAAATCACCTTTATTTATATAGCGCTTTTAACAAGTCCAATTGTTTCAAAGCAACCGCATTGTTAAAAGTAAAATAATGCAACAGAATTTGTACAGCCGTTCTGGTGAAACGGTGATGTTATCCAGCTAATTTCAAGTATCATATAGCATCAATGCGGGCAGATCGGTAATATAGAAGAAATTTAGGTGTCCCCAACTGAGCAAGCCAAAAGCCAGAGGCAACGGTGGCAAGGAACCAAAACTCCTTCAGGGTCAGAATGGAGAAAAACCTTGGGAGAAACCAGGCTCAGTCGGGTGCCAGTTCTCCTCTGGCCGACGAACAAACAGTGTATGATTATAATTCTGGCAACATAGCAGGTCTTAATTCATATTAGGCAAATAGATATTTGTTAGATTATTCGAGAGATTGGAGTAAATCACGCGAAGACGGGTTTAATGAGGATGTCGTGTCGATGCAGCATTTACGGGGGAGTTTATTTGACATGTTCTCTGCAGACACTTCAGGGATGCGTTGGTCATGTCCAGGCGCTGGTCCACCATCTGATCTGGATACGGCCTGGATCTGGCTGACTGCAGTAAACCTCGGTATAAACAGAGAGACTAACATTAGCGTAGATGCCATTCTTCTTATGATGTAACGAGTACATCAGGTGTTATGGGAAGTGTTCCCGGTTCCGGCTGACCTAGTTAATGCAGCCTGACAATCATTTACTGATTTGAGTAATAGAAATTGATAATGTTTTATGTGTAAGCCATAGTAAAGAGATGCGTTTTTAGTCTAGATTTAAACTGACAGAGTGTGTCTGCTTCCCGAACAATGCTAGGAAGACTGTTCCAAAGTTTAGGCGCTAAATAGGAAAGGATCGACCGCCTGCAGTTGATTTTGATATTCTAGGTATTATCAACTGGCCAGAGTTTTGAGACATAATAGGCGTGATGGAGTATAATGCGTTAAGAGTTCGCTCAAATACTGGGAGCTAAACCATTTAGTGCTTTGTAAGTAATAAGCAAGATTTTAAAATTTATTCGATGTTTAATAGGAGCCAATGAAGTGTTGACAGAACCGGGCTAATATGGTCACACTTCCTTGTTCTAGTAAGAGCTCGAGCTGCTGCGTTTTGGACCAGCTGGAGTTTGTTTATTAAGTGAGCAGGGCAACCACCCAGTAAAGCATTACAGTAATCTAGCCTTGAGGTCATGAACGCATGAATTAACTGTTCAGCATTTTGCATCGAAAGGATGTGCCGTAATTTAGATATATTTTTAAGATGGTAGAATGCAGTTTTACAGATGTTAGAAACGTGGCTTTCAAATGAAAGATTGGTATCAAAGAGCACACCCAGGTTCCTAACTGACGACGAGGACTTGACAGAGCAGCCATCGAGTGTTAGACAGTATTCTAGGTTACTACTTGCAGAGTTTTTTTGTCAATAATTAAAAATTCAGTTTTTTCTGAATTAAGTTGCAGGAAATTACTAGACATCCAATGTTTTATATCAGCTATGCATTCCGTTAATCTTGTGAATTGGTAAGTTTCATCAGGGCGTGAAGAAATATAGAGCTGAGTATCGTCAGCATAACAGTGAAAACTAATGCCATGCTTCCTAATGATATCTCCCAGTGGTAGCATGTACAGGGTGAAGAGCAACGGTCCTAGCACCGAGCCCTGCGGTACTCCATACTGAACTTGTGATCGGTGTGACATCTCTTCATTTACTGCTACAAACTGATAGCGGTCAGATAAGTATGATTTAAGCCATGCCAATGCAGTTCCACTAATGCCAACATAATTTTCGAGTCTATTCAAAGAATGTTGTGGTCGATAGTATCGAATGCAGCGCTAAGATCGAGTAACACTAATAGAGAAATACAACCACGATCGGATGATAAGAGTAAATCATTTGTAACTCTGATGAGAGCAGTCTCAGTACTATGATACGGTCTAAATCCTGACTGGAAATCCTCACAGATACCATTTCTTTCTAAAAGGAACATAATTGTGAAGACACTGCCTTTTCCAGTATTTTTGACAGGAAGGGTAGATTTGAGATCGGCCTATAATTGACTAATTCTGTAGGATCAAGTTGAGGTTTTTTAATAAGTGGTTTGATAATAGCCAACTTAAGCGTTTTGGTACATATCCTAATAACAAAGATGAGTTAATGATATTAAGAAGAGGATCTATGACCTCTGGTAGCATCTCTTTTAATAGCCTAGTCGGTATAGGGTCGAGCATACATGTTGTTGATTTAGATGATTTAACGTGTTTAGCCAATTCTTCCTCTCCTATAGCAGTGAATGAATGTAATTTTTTCTCAGTGACACAACAATGCTCTGTCTCATGTGACACTATAGTAGACGGCTGCATGGTTATAATTTTCTTCCTAATATTATCGATCTTACACGTAAAGAAGTTCATAAAGTCATTACTGCTGTGCTGTTTACAACCATCAGAAGTATAAGCTTTATTTTTGGTTAACTTAGCCACTGTATCAAATAAATACCTAGGGTTGTGTTTGTTTTCTTCTAAGAGAGTCGAGAAATAAGCAGATCTAGCAGTTTTTACGGCCTTTCTGTATGCGATCATGCTCTCTTTCCATGAATTCTGAAAAATCTCTAATTTTGTTTTCTTCCAGCTGCGCTCCATTTTTCTGGCTACTGTTTTAAGGGCCCGGTGTGCTCATTGTACCACGGCGTTGGACTATTTTCTTTAATCTTCTTTAAGCGCCGGGAGCAACTGTGTCTAAAGTGCTGGAAAAAGAGAGTCAATAGTTTCTGTTGCAAAATCGAGTTCCTCTAGGCTATCTGGGATGCTGAGGAGATGAAACTGATGAGGAAGATTATTTAAAAGCAATTTTTAGTGGCGGCAGTGATAGTTCTGCCATATTTGAAGCGAGGACGGCTTTGCAGCCTTAGCTAAATTAAGTATACATGATACTAGGTAATGATCTGAGATGTTGTCGCTCTGCTGCAGAATTTCAAGCGGTATCAACATTTATTCCATGTGACAATATTAGGTCTAACGTATGATTAAGGCGATGAGTGGGTCCTGACACATGTTGCCTTACTCCAATAGAGTTTAGAATGTCTCTAAATGCTACTCCCAATGCGTCTTTTTCATTATCTACATGGATATTAAAATCACCAACAATTAGTACTTTATCTGCAGCCAGTACTAACTCGGATAGAAAGTCAGCAAATTCTTTGATAAAGTCTGTATTGTGCCCTGGTGGCCTGTATACAGTAACCAACACAAATGTCAAGCGGGATTTATCAATTACACTACATAATGCTACATAAAGCACCAAAACTTCAAAAGAATTATATTTGAAACTAGACTTCTGAGTAATACTGAAGATATTATTATAAATTACAGCAACCCCTCCCCTTTACCTTTCAGGCGCGGCTCGTGTTTATAACAATAATCTTGGGGTGGACTCATTTAAAGTAATGTAGTCGTCAGGTTTTAGCCAGGTTTCTGTCAAACACAGCAAATCTAGATTATTATCTGTAATTATATCATTAACAATAAGTGCTTTTGGGGAAAGGGATCGAATATTCAGCAACCCGAGCTTTATCATTTGATCATCTGTATTATATCTGTTGTTTATTCGTTTGACATCAATTAAGTTTTTACTGTTGAATGGTCTTGATGTTTTTTTGTATTTACTAATTCGGGGAACAGACACAGTCTCTATGTGATAATATCTAGGTGAAAGAGTCTCTATGTGTTGGGATTTATCTGACTTCTGTAGCAGGAGACAGCTAGCAGGCGGTCGGGTAAGCCAGTCCGTCTGCTTCCTGACCTGGGCCCCAGTTAGTCAAGGTTTAGCTTTAAGACTATATGCCAAATTACTAGAGAGAAAAGCAGCACCACTCCAAGAAGGATGGATGCCGTCCCTCTTCAACAGGTCAGGTCTGCCCCAAAAGCTTTTCCAATTGTCTATGAACCCTATGTTATTTTGCGGACACCACTTAGACAACCAGCCATTGAGTGATGATAGTCTGCTAAGTATCACTCCTTTTAACAGGGAGCGGACCAGAACAAAAAATTGCATCTGCCATCGTACTTGCAAGTTCACACACCTCTTTAATGTTAATTTTGGTGATCTCCGACTGGCGAAGTCGAACATCGTTAGTGCCGGCGTGAATAATAATCTTAGAGAATTTACGATTAGCTTTAGCCAGCACTTTTAAATTTGCTTTGATGTCAGGTGCTCTGGCTCCCGGTAAACATGTGACTATAGTGGCTGGTGTCTCTATTTTCACGTTCCGTGTAATAGAATCACCAATAACTAGGGCACTTTTAACAGGATTCTCAGTGGAGTGCGTCACTGAGTGGGGAGAACCTGTTTGATGTTCCAATCGGAGCGGAAGAGTGGTTTTTGATCCGCGACTATGCCGTCTGACCGTCACCCAAGTGCCCTGCTGCACGGGCTCTACAGCGGAACCCGAACAATGTACAACGTTCACTAAGCTAGTCGCATCCAGAGCAGTGTCTAAAGCTGTTACATTCTCACTACTCTCAAATAAAGTCTGGATCGTGTCTCTAATTCTGAAATCTTCTCCGTCAGCCTGACTATCTCCTTACATTTATCACATGTGAAGCCCTGTTCGCCAGCCGGAGACAGATACACTAAACATGAAACATGCGGTGCAGGTGACAATGACTGGAGAAGAAGACATGGCTTACCGTATTTGTTGATTAATCCAACTTACCAAAGTTGTTTGATGGAGTCTATTTACTAATCCAACTCACCACAGTTGTTTAGTGAACTCAGAAAACAGGAAACCCGGGTGCAGAGATAGCAAGCTAACAGGCTAGCGAAAAGCTAACGTGTGATAGTGATTTAGATTAAAAGCTAGTGATGTCAGATTTAATGTGGTAGGCAGTGTTAGACAATATATAAAGATGAGTAGGTTATAATTAGCAGTTTAAACAACAGAGAATTATATCAAATAAAAATCCAAAAAGAGCAGAGCAGAGCACATGCGAGCACAGCAGCAGTAGCAAACAGGGTAGACAGGAGCAATCGAAGACAGGAGCAATCAATCCAAACTTCACAGTATATCCATCTCCTAAATTACTACACAGTCCATAATGGTGCAGTTTTCTCAGGCTGATGGTTTGTATATAATATTTTTCTGTATGACATTAAAATTCTTTTGAGAATAATTGTACAAAAATAGGTTAAGCAAGCCTTTTATACACACACTTTAACTGCAGACACAATTTTCATTTCGACAGACTATGTGGTACAGTACACATATTTTGAGTGTCCCTTATTTTTCTATAAAGAATCACAAGCGTTCCTTATTTTCCTTTTCTGAAATGGCAACCCTACACATAACTCGTAATATGAAAACATTAAAATGCTTAAATTATAAAATTGAAATAACATAATAAAAATTCCATAACCATAACACCGCAACATCCTTGCTATCTTTCTCTATCAATGCCCAACTAAAGAAAACACTTTGTACCATAATGGACCATCAAACGATCCCATTATTTACATTAACACATAAACTAGAGATGAAGCTCTGTTAATTCTCAATAAAGTCAGTCTGATTAGTAATGCTAGTGGAGTTTTGATCCTCCTTACTGAGATCTTGAGAGATTTAATGTCGTCTTTTATCTTTTCAGGCTGTGGCTGAAGTCAGTTGTAGTGTTTCTGTCCGTCTCTTCTCTTTCTTTCAGCAGTTCTGATTGTTATCAGTTGTTTACTACTAATGCTCCATCATCAGCAGCGGTCCTTTATACACTCTGTAGTGTGGATCCATATAGATGATGTTCATTTTAGGATTTTGCTGTAATGGTTATATATTAATAACATATGCATATATGCAGGAAACAGCGCATTGGGATTGGTCAGTCTTGTGATCTTGTGATCAGACCGAGAGAAAACATGAGCCGCAAAGTGAACTCCGGTAAGCACAAGTATGAATGCACCCATTATTACCTTTTTCATTGATCAGTACCTTCTGTTGCTATCTACTACGGTCAGCTTTCTAAGTATATGTTGGCTATTTGTCTTCAGAATGACTTATGAGCACCAACCTCTTTATTTTGGGTATGTAATTTATGCCAATTTCATAATCAGAAGATGCAGGTTTATTTTGTGACCTTTGCAAATTTCTTTTTAATGTTTTATTAGCACATTGCCAATGTAGGGAGCGCAGGGCACAACGTAATGCAGGGTTAGTTGTAACACGCATGGTTTAACACTTTCCACACAGGCCAGGATGACCAAACTTTGTGTATTTACTCGTTGCCATATCAACATTATTTAGAGAAGAAAATGCACCAAAATTAAGAAATCTGTGGAAGATATCACTGAACATTTATTTAACCATAGCAAAAGTACATTTCTTACTCAAGTGAATTTTTCATCTGTGTTTTTGTTTATTTAAAACTAGACAAATATGATATTATATTAATCTTTTCTGTTATTTAACAGTTGAGATGTTCTTTAATGCTGATCTAACAGCAGAAGACACGAGCCACGGTTCATCCCAGTGGAGCAGGTGGGGTGCGTTAACACTGCGTTACAATGAGCTCCTATTAGAACTACACTATTATATTCTATTCTTTTGAGAAACCATGAGAAAAGGGTGAATAAAGACTGAGAGTCAATGTTCAGAAATTATTCATCATTATTATGTTTTGAACTCTGCTGTAGAGCTGTGTTTAGCGGCGTGTTTGTTGTCAAACTCAAAAATTTGTTTATTGTTAATGATTAAAAAAATGCCAACTTTTTATTTTAAAAAGTTAATTGTATTTTATTGACAAAATATTTTAGTTCGTCATGGATATTTTTTGATTATATCAAGCAACAGAAGTAAGCTGTCATATGGTCATGTCACACTGTGCCCCCACTTATGGGGCATGTCACATTCACTTCCATTCTTTCAGGGTAAATCAAGAATAAAGTACACACTGTATTAATGAAACACAACCGCATCATTGTACTTGACATGGGAAATTAATGTGGGAAAAAATAAATACTCTGAACCACAAGTGGATTTACACAAACTGAGTTCATCCTTATTGAGTCTGTCCAACAGCTTGTAAAATTAGCCACGTTAGCAGCATCTCAGCACATCGACAATCAAATGTTCAGCAAACATCCACAAAATACGTACCATACCACATGATCTGATATCTGATGTCTGATATCACATCTGATATGCTGAAAATACCCTATCAAACACTGCTGATCCTGTTGAGGTGTCAACATAAAGTTAAAAACTTGCTTGTGTGACTTTCACCCCCAACAATCAAAGGAAACACAATCAAAAACAGTTTCCAACAGACTGAAAGGAGCCAGAGAGCTAGAATTCAACAAATGTCATAAAAATGCCAATCTGGGGTGAGATATAACCCCCATAAATATACCCATATATCTAACTAGAAATCCATCTGACCCAATATCTGATTGACATTCATGACCTGCCAATCAGGGCGACACCCCTCATAAATACCCCAATAAAATCGTCCATTGACAACCACTGACCAGTCAATTTGAGTGACACATGGACATTAACATCAACATTCTGACACAAGGCCCAGGATGGTCTACTGCTGCATCACCAACAGTTTGTAATGATCCATTCTGAATTATATTTGCTTCTGTATTGTTTATGTCAGTGATTAGTGACAAACAATTGAGCTTTTGAGAATTGAGCTGGACGATGAAATCATAGTTCCCTTTCAGTCGGACGTCACCGACAAACTGGGACCACTTCAGGGAGCCCCCTATCAGCTTCGAGATATAGAGAACGACCAATGACTATTGGCGTGCGAGATTTGCATCTCACTCTCCACCCCGCAGCATGGGTAAAAGCGGAAGTGAAATGCAGCGCACCTTTTTCATTCACTTTGGAGCCAAATGGCGTTGATGAAGCATGAGACCTGCCTGTCAGCAGAGAGAGAAAGAGAGAGAGAGAGACGCCCTTGTGTTGGTGAAATAGCACAAGCAGCGCGACGGCATGCTCACCGCTGCCTAGAGTAAACAATCTGCTATTCTCACAGCAATTTGAGAAGTTGGTGCATGAGGGCATTTGTATGAGAGTGAGGGCACACACAGGCTGCACCTTTCCCCTGTGTGTTGCCGCGGTCTTTCCCTGGGTGCTTCAGCACTTCTAAAAGAGTGTTTCCTCACAAAAAGAGCAACACGTCATTCCATCAAGATGTCATTCCACCAAGATGTCATTCCATCCATGCATTTCTGCTGGAATGGTCACAATCGCTGTCTCACGTGCCTGGGCATTCAGCATGCTGAGGGACTTTTGTGGATAGTTTGTGTTCTCACTGCGGGAACATGACTATCGCAGCGCTTAGGTCGAGACTCGCCTACCTCCAGGAAGGTGGAGTCCCCCTACCCATACTTCAATCTAGTGCTATTCCCAGGAATAGACCTACTTGATGGATCCTGAGGATCACGTTTAGGCAAACTCGCCGAGCCAACCTCCATAAGCCCCTAATCCCTCCCAAGTGCCGCTACCAGTTAAGCTCCCGAGGAAGTCAAGTCACCTTTATTTATATAGCGCTTTTAACAAGTCCAATTGTTTCAAAGCAGCTTCACATTGTTAACAGGAAAATAATGCAACAGAATTTGTACAGCCGTTCTGGTGAAACAGTGATATTATCCAGCTAATTTCAAGTATCATATAGTGTCAATGCGGGCAGATCGGTAATATAGATGAAATTTAGGCTCCGCCCACAGGCTTCCAGCGGTGACCTTCGGGGCTCTGGCAGACAAACAGATGTCGATCGCTGCATCGGAGGGGGAGTTCCAATCCTCGGAGGATGAAGATTCGGCTGCACTGCCTCCCTGGTAGTGGCAGCAGCCGAGTTGGACCTGAGTTGTGGCTATGCTTTCCCGGGCGCCGAAAAGGTTGGGTTTGAGTGGAATCCTCCACCCGTCCCGAACCTTCTAGGTTGGACGATTGGTTTCTCATGGCAGGTCGTGCTGGTTCTCAGCATCCCACCCTGGTGCCTTTCTTCCCGGAGGTGCATGAGGAGCTCACCAGGTTGTGGATGACACCCTTTAGTGCCAGAAACAGACCTGGTGGCTCCTCCCTCCTCACTACCCTTGACAGTGGACAAGCTGGTATGCGCGATGCGCCCGGTGAAGAGGGGGCCGTCGCGATGCAACTGTGTCCGGCGACCGCTTCCAACTGGCATGATGACCCGCGTCTCCCGTCCAAGGCCTGTACGTTTTCTTCCATTCTGACTGCGAAGGCTTACAGGTCTTGTGGCCAGGCTGCTTCTGCCTTGCATGCCATGGCATTGCTCCAGGTGCACCAGGCCCAGACACTCATGGACATGTACGAGGGTAGCCCTGGTCCAGAGCTACTCCGGGAGCTCCGGACGGTGGCGGTCCAATGCTGAGTGGGTCTTGCAGAATAGCAGCAGTGACTCTCCCTGCGTGAATTTCCCCGCCCAGAACAGACGGGGTCTGAGGGGCGCTCGCGGGGCGTTGGAAGTGATAGTAACTGTGGCATTTTCCAAAGGGATCCCAATTCGTACGTACGTCGGATGTCACCGACTGAAAGGGAACGTCTCGGTTACGTATGGTAACCCTCGTTCCCTGAGGGAGGGAACGGAGACGTACATCCCGTTGCCACAGTTGCTGTACCATCACTGCAGGCCGAGTCAATAGTTCGGCTCCTCAGTGAAAAACAAAGGTACGCTGCATTTCGCTTCTGCTTATACCCGTACTGCGGGGCAGAGCACAAGATGCAAATCTCGCACGCCAATGATCATTGGCCAGTTCTCTATATCTTGAAGCTGATAGGGGCTCTCTGCAGTGATCCCAATTCGTTGGTGACATCCGACATACGTCTCCGTTCCCTCCCTCAGTGAACGAGGGTTACCATACGTAACCGAGAAGTTTTCTTCTAAATCTGCTGTACAACCAAAACAAACTTATTTTCCTGGTATGACTGTAAAGCTGTTTTGAAACAATCTGTACTGTAAAAAGTGCTATATAAATGAAGGTGACTTGACTTCCATAACATACTGTGCACACTCTGTGTATTAACTCTGTTGTACGTCCTCCTTTCACAGCTTTTGCTCCTATGCCAGAAGCAGACCAGCTGTGTGATTTGCTGTTCTTGTGGCTGAAAAAGAGAAAGCAATGTGCTGAGAAGCTGTTGGCTCTGGCAAAGGAGTTGGAGGATGTCCATGAGAAAAGTACAGTTTCTCAAGTGGTTGGATCTGCCACGTCTGTGATTGCCCTGTCTACCGCAGGAGTCGTCACTTTCCTGACCGGAGGCCTAGCCACCCCTCTTCTGGTTGCCACAACCGTGGGCACTTTAGCGGGCGCTGCGGTCGACATCGCCTCCACTGCAATAGAGGCAATCATCTCCGGCAATACCATGGAAGAAGCCAAAAATATAATCAGAGAAGATGAGAAAATCGGAATGAACATTCAGGAGTTGATAGCAAGTCTGAAGAAGAAATGTGAAGTGCAGCAAAGCGGTGCTTATGGATTTACAGATGTGGGTTGTGAGGTGGCCACTCAAATAATGGGAGCACTGGCCAGGCGAAACAATGCAGATGTACCTCTGGACCTTCTCGAATATTCATCAGGTCCACATTCAATCAAAATGAAGGTGGACTGCATGTTGCTGGAGCCGTTCCCGACAGTTGATTTTTGCTGCTGTAACGTTCATATGTGTTCAACTGGGCATCGAAGGATTGGGCAAGAGCGCTGCATACTCTGGGGCAAAAGCTGCCTCTAAAGCAGGGTTTAAGGTATTTTAGTTTTCAATCTATTTTGAGAACTGTTGAGAAATGTTTATTTTACGCAGTATTTTACGTTGATTTTGTACATGTGCTTTTATCTTTCTAGGTACTCGGCGTGATTGGTTTTGGCATCTCTCTGTACAGCTTGATTTTGAGTTGTGAAGAAATGCTAAAAAGCAATCAGGGCACAAAACCAAGCCGGGCTCTGCGAGATGCATCAGGGAAATACAAGAGGCCAGGAGAAACCTAGAAGAACAACTGGATGCAATGAAGTATGATAATTTATGATGTTACCTTTCTGTTCTGACCACAAACATCATGCTAAAGGAAAGGTTCTCCCAAACATTATAATTATTATTTTACTCCCCATGGACACGCACATTTATACGTTTGGCTTTGGGTTCATGCCTAAAGGACAAATACACACAAAATGCCCATCTTAGCAACTAGCGAGTAATAAGAACGCCTATAAAGCGCGGTCACTTCCAGCGTTGTAAAATCGGATCATGCCGCCATTTTCCTCACTCCCGAATACAAACAAAGCTCCTCCAGGAACCCCGGTGAGGCGGGAAGTTAGCGTTGGTCACCCCACTCAGAGACCGCGCTACAGGCAGCTCTGGGCGATGTGGATTGGGACATGTTCGGCGAGTTCAGCTGGCGTAAGCGAGTTCACAGGCGTGGCGCTTTGCTTCATCAACACGCTTACAGAGCAAGCCACGCCAAACAATAACAATAACGTCCTTCTCAAATCAGAAACCGTGGGTGGACAATTCAATCCAGCAGCGGCAGTGAGCGCGCGCACTGCTGCTTACAGCGCCAGTCTCCATTCAGGAATATGAATGAATACAGATCGTCCTGCTATGCTCTCAGGCGAGCAGTTAAAGCCGCAAAACTCCGTTATAAAGACCGAGTGGAGTCTCATTTCCAACTCAACGACTCGCATGGCGCATGTGGCAAGGTCTGAGGTCCATCTGCTCTTTTGGATCTAAATCCTCTGTAGAGGCAAGCGCTGATCCGTTGCTCGTGAGCGAGTTAAACTCTTTCTATGCTCGCTTTGACTGTAACGCGGCAGCGCGACTCCGCCAAGTGGCGCGTCAGAGGTAATTACTCAGAGCAGCAACAATCACGTGATCTCTGTCTCAGAGGATGAAGTTCGGAGGGCACTCAAGCGTGTGGACGTCAGGAAAGCTGCCGGGCCAGATGGTATCTCAGGTCGTGTTCTGCGGTCCTGTGCTGATCAGCTCGCCGGGTTGTTTACATCTATCTTTAATGAGTCCCTCGCTACATCTGTGGTCCCCACCTCCTTCAAAAAATCCACCATCATCCCTGTCCCTAAGAACAGTAAACCCTCTTGCCTAAATGACTATCGTCCAGTGGCTCTCACGTCTATAGTCATGAAGGTCTTTGAGAGACTCATTAAAAACACCATTTGCGCCTTCATTCCTGACACTTTGGACCCTCTTCAGTTTGCCTATCGTCCCAATAGATCGACTGAAGATGCCATCTCTCATGTCCTCCACTCCTCCCCTCACTCACATAGACAGCAAAAAGTGGGAACTACATTAAGACTGCTATTTATTGACTATAGCTCAGCCTTTAACACCATAGTTCCCACCAAGCTAACCTCCAAACTCCTGGATCTCGGCCTGAATCCTTCTCTCTGCCACTGGATCGAGGACTTCCTCACTGGCAGGCCTCAGGTGGTGAGAATAGGCCAGTCCACCTCCACCTCCATCACCCTGAGTGTGGGAGCTCCACAGGGCTGTGTCCTGAGCCCCTGCTCTACTCTCTACACGCATGACTGTTTGTCCACACACAGCTCCACCTCTATCATCAAATTTGCTGATGATACTGTTGTCCTGGGCCTCATTTCCAACAACAATGAGGCGGCATACTTGGGCGAGGTGGAGCATCTAACATCATGGTGCCAGGACAACTGTCTCTCTCTGAATGTTGGCAAGACCAAAGAAATGATTGTGGACTTCAGGAAGAGACAGCAACGGACATACTCCCCCTCATGATCAGCGGGTCACCAGTAGAGAGAGTGAGCAGCTTCAAGTACCTGGGAGTAAACATCTCAGAGGACCTGACCTGGACTGCTCACATTCAGACACAGGTGAAAAAGCCAGGCAAAGACTGTACCACCTGCGCCAGCTGAGGAAATTCAGGGTTTCACCAGCTATCCTGAAAACTTTCTATTTAGGGGCGATAGAAAGTGTTTTAACTCAGTGCATCACAGCGTGGTATGGGAACAGCACCAGTCATGACCGCAAAGCCCTGCAAAGAGTCGAGTGCGCTTATCCGAGCGTATCTCAGGGTCAGCTCTCCCGTCTCTGCAGGGCGTCTACACCAAACGCTGCAAAGGTAGAGCTACCAAGATCATCAAGGACTCTAATCACCCTGCAAACCCTCATTTCACGCTGCTACCATCTGGTAGCGCTTCCGAAAGCCTGATGGCCAAAACTGAGAGACTCAGGAGGAGCTTCTTCCCCAGGCCATCAGACTCCTGAACTCAGTCACTTAACATCACGTGACTTCCACGCCAGGATAAACATCGATACACTGACATTTGCACTGCACTTTCTGTTCTCGTTGTTACTGTGTAACAACCTGTTATAAACCTGTTTGCACATTATACTCTTTATACATTTGTTAACCACATATTTATAAGTCTACAGTTTACTCACTGCAAAGTCTACTTCAATTATTTTATTCCACTTTATCCTTATTTGTTACCTTTTTTTTCTCTTGACTTGATTATTTATAATTCTACAGATATAGACATATATATATATATATAGATAGTACTTTTTTTATATCCTATTTCTATTATAATTTCTTCCTTGTGTTTTTAACTGTGAATTTGCACTGTCCATGGAGCGGACCTGTTTACATTTCACTGCCGGTTGTATATTCTGTATATAACTGTGTATGTGACAAATAAAACTCTTGAATCTTGAATCTTGAATCTTGAATCTTGAATATGTATATATAATATGAATGTAAACACAGTCTTAAAGTCAGCATGAAATCAAACTTGACATTTATTATAAATCATTTAAGTGTGTACATTTATTTTTTTAAATTAATGAGCACAAGTAATCATTGATGAAAAACATGAACCTATGTCTCTGTCCAGTAGCCAGGCAGTTTTTAGCCCGTCAACAACCTGTTGCTGAGAAGATCACAGAAATGATCAATTAATAAATGACAACATGGTGATAAGGTTCAGTTTTAGTCACACTGTTCCCAGATCATCTTTTCTTTCCCCAAACTACCGGTTTGCATCACCACTGCCCCGAATTCTTTAAAGGAGGAAGAATAATAGAGAATGCGTGTTTGTGTGGGAGGCATTTACCGAAAATGTAATTGGCTACAATATTCAATACACAAATAAAAGCAAATAATGTGCACAAATGCTATATAATAATATTTAATAATAATAATAATAATAATAATAATAATAATAATAATAATAATATTTGAAAAGCAGCCTTTCAATCATATTCCACTAAAACATGCATTTACAGACTTTTCAGAGTACAACAACATTTTACTCACCCTAAACATTTAGATATAATTTTGCTTTAAATGGTTTTATCTTTTGCGCCAATTGTAATTTCAATGGCAACATTTACAGCATGAGTAAAAATGTGTTCTTTTTATTTGTAACATTTTTACATTTGTTCTTTGGGTCTTTTTTTCTCAAATATTTCTCATTACAGCAAAAATCACAGAAAAAATGGCAGAACTGAAAAATCTCATCAAGAAGTTGGGAAATATTCTCTTAGCATGACTGAGACTGGAGAGAAGATAATTAATTACATCCTTCAATCATGGACTGATGATAATGTTGTTTCCTGGCTGAAGACGTTACCTCATCAGATGGCCTTTCTAAACCTTCTTCGGTATTTTACTGAGAGGTTGTCTAACCTTCCAGAGCGTCTGAAGAAGAAGAAACAAGGTCATGTAGATATTGTGATTGTGGCTCATGGTGAAATCACGAATGCGTTCGTGCCAGCAGGTCTCCTGATGCCTGCACATACCATTGTTGACACCGTCCTCTACTCCCCGTGGAATTGCCTAATTGATTCCTTTGCTGCATGTGCGATTGCTGAGGGATGGGCTACGACCGATGGCGACATCTTTACAATCACAACCAAACAGTTCAGTTTGAGCCAAAACCTTTGCCCAACCACTGGAACCACATGCAAAGATCTTTCTGGCCAGTCCCATGGATCCTTCTGACCCCTGTGTACCCTGAAGAGCAAGTGTGGAAAGAATTTCACAGCCTTCAGGGACTCATGGACCGAGATGGCGGATTATTATTCCATACATTGTCCCAGAAGATTGTGTCACAGCATTTGAAAAGATGCCTTTTGTCCTGTTCATTATTGCACTGTCATACATATTAATGCTCAATGACACAACAGCCACGGTGCACCTGGCTGCTTGTTTGGGCCGTGGGAAAAGTGAGCTAATGCAAGCCAACTGGCTGACACAGTATGCCTACACCAATGATCAAACCTGCATGACCACGACAAATAGGCAATTTAGAAATGTTAGGCTATTCAGGGCCTTTAGGGCAATGTTTGTTGACAGGAATGGTAGATAAAGCACAACCAGAAGTGAACAACAACCACAAATGTAAATATAGCTTCTGGCAGTGAAAGTTGCATGTTGATAATGATGATGATGATGATGATGATGATTTTTTTTTTTTTTTTTTTCACTTACCCCACAGGATAGTCACTCCACTGACTGCTTTTGGTACTTTAGTAATTAATAAAAAGTGCAAAAATGACAATACCGGCCACGATTTAACTCCTGTGATTACATTGCTAAATGTTTAATCAGTGATGCAGAGCAACAGCTTTTTCCTTTTCTTATTTAAGAATATATTATTTGTTTATCATTCAATATTTTTGAAGAACTTTCTGATTCAGTTTCATATGTTAGAAACCGTACTGTACTCTGATCCTACTGTGTGTAATTATGAGTATTAAAGCAACACTGATACTGTTTATGAGATTAGTTCATTACTTAAAACTGCTCTTACAGTTTTTCTCAATTGCTAACACACAATTCATGAAATTCACCATTTTCACACAACTATAAACACAATCTTATAACTACATACCAACTTGAACAAACCTTAAACTTACACATTCAGTCAAAAACATATTAACTTCTGTCAAAATCTAACTTTGCAGATTTTGTGTGTCATCTGAGGTCATTTACACAGAATACTTTCCTGACCCGTGAACATTAGAGAGATCAATTCATAACACTGTAACACAAATACCTCTTACTGGGATTCAAGAGTAATTTGACAGCTCAGTGTCTATTACAGTATGCAACGTGAATGAAAGAGTTCAGATAGAGTCAAATGCAACAATGAGCTTTAGGAGAAAATATTATCACTACACTACTGTAAAGTAATCCTACAGTAGATGAAAGTAGAGGATCTTACAAAGAAGAAAACACATAAATAAAGAAACAAATTCGTAAATTCATCCTCTGCACCTTCGCCACGTTATTACAGTTTACAGTAGTATAGCAGACATAAGTAGGGTTGCCACCCGTCCCATCAAATAAGGAATCGTCCCGTATTTACAGGCAAAATGAAGCGTGCGTATAAAAACCAATACAGGACGCGATTTGTCCCGTATTTTACATAGGTCCACACATAGTTCAATAAACACATAAGGATTTTTGCAGTGTGGAGAATACTGATAGCAAATATAAAGCAATCAATTTCACAATAAGTAGTACAGGAGCTCATTTGCACGTGATTGCGTTTTACCGGCTTGGTTGCCTTACGACGGAGTCTCAAGGCGAGAACATGTGATGGAAAACTTTGCAGTTTTTAAAAACATGTTGCGCTCGCATCGCGTCCACCATTTAAACGCAAGAGGATCTCCACATATAGATATATATAGGGCTGAATAGAAAAAAGGTATTAATAGGTCTGTCCAGTAACTCATGATGAACCTCAGGCGAACTGCACACTGAAGCAATATGTTAATATAATATTCCATACATTACCAGAGCTTGGCAGTCAGAATTATTATATTTTTTTTTAGACCTTAGACAGGTTAATTAATAGATTATAGCCTAATTAATGTTATTATTAATTTATAATTTAGCTAGACTATATTATTCATACATAAATAATCCTGTCATATAAAGTGTATGGCATTTAAAAAATAAAAATTGATAAAAATTGGACAAATAGTTACATAATAATATAGTCACAATTTAAGTAAATGAATAAAAAAATAAATAATTGAATTTCAGAGTTGTCAAAAAGGGATTACTGGTTCAGAATGACTGCTTAAAGGGACAGTTCACCCAAAAATGTAAATTCTGTCATCATTTACTCAGCCTCAAGTTGTTCCAAACCTGTATACATGTCTTATGCTCGAAAGGAAGATACTTTCCTACTATGGAAGTCAATGGTGCCCCCAAAGCAGCCTGGGTACACATTCTTCCAAATATCTTATTTTGTGTTTAGCAGAACAAAGAAACTCATACATGTTTGGAACATCATGAGATTTTCATTTTTGGGTGAACTATCCCTTTAAAGTGCAAATAGGCACTTTTAAAGGGAGCCTACCAAGTAGGCTATTAAAGAGTTCTTTAGAAATAAATAAAATAATCAAATGTAAAATAATATAAAATGTGTTCTGTTGCAAGTTCACATATTGATCTCATGTTTTCTTATGGTTTACTGTTGAGCTGTCAAGTTGTCATTGTTTGAAATAATCAGTTCATGACTTGTTCTCGTCATGAATGGGTGTCCCATATTTTGCCACACTGAAGTTGGCAACCCTAGACATAAGACTACCTCTACCTTGTATCTGAGTTCTGCAAAAGTACAGTACATGTAAAAAAATAAATAAAACAGGCTACAAATAAATTTGACAATCACAAATTTGAGGGTGTACGACGTGCTACGGTTTACTGGGCATGGTCATGGAATAGTGAAATGCTTCTCATATAAAGTACTGTTACTGTGTACTGTAAGTAGTGTTGATCTGAAAATACAGCTTTGTCCCCGTTATAATTGAATCACAGGACCTGATACCAGTCATTTGCCAAGAGATCTCAGTATTTATTATTTTTGTATGTCAGACATAGTAGAGACATTGAAAAGTTATCGTTTCATGCCAGCTGTATATGTTTCTCCATTCCTCTATTCCTCTACCTTCTCCATCTTCCCTCTGTCTCTCTACCCTCTCTATTGTTGTCATCGACTCCTTCTCCGTTGTTGTCTCCTTCTCACCCCTCTGATCACCCTCTCATCCGGGCAGTACACTCGATTTGGATGTTATATAGAGGAGCTCACTAGGAAGAGATTTCCTTAGAAGGCAGAGAAACATGCGTCCTATGTTTAAAATAAAGCGTATACTTCATGCTTACACATGTGCTTCCCATATCAGAATACTGTACATCAGTTGACAATACATCATAGAACGAATACATCCGCTAAAAATATAAGCTATGTATGCATCAATGATACAGTGATATATATATATATATATATATATATATATATATATATATATATATATATATATATATATATATATATATATATATATATATATAGTACTTTTTTATTCTATTTATATTATAATTTCCTCCTTGTGTTTTTAACTGTGAATTTGCACTGTCCATGGAGGCGGACCTGTTTACATTTCACTGCGGTTGTATATTCTGCATATAACTGTGTATGTGACAAATAAAACTCTTGAATCTTGAATCTACTGTTATACAGTGTAATGCCATCAAATTCAGTAAGCAAATATAATGCAAAAACGTCTTGGTTACGTATATAACCCTCGTTCCCTGAAGGAGGAACAGAGATGTATGTCGGAACTAACCGACGTAATTGGAGATCATCTTCAGAGACCAATCTGCTTCGAGTGTTTAGAAATGAGCCAATAATGTTGGCATCTGGTCCTTGCACCGCCCTGCAGCGCAGGTATAAATATGGAAGTGGAATACCGCATCTTCGCTTTTCCAACTGAGGAGCCGAAGTGACTCGGCCGTTCAACGGAAGCACAGCACCTGGCGACGGGACATATGAAAGTCAAAAGTCAGGGCGAAAGTCAGGGCTACAAACCGGGAAGGTCCGTCACAGCTGTTTTCCTGCAAGACCCACTCAGAGTGACTATTGGATAACGCTGGGAAAGCGTGCCCATCTCAGAAGATGGGCGCTGCGGAGCCACATCCTTCAATGGAAGGAGAGGTGGCAGAATACACATGGGGATAGCCTATCAGGGTAGTGCTACTTATGGCGGTCTCTGGGGTGGATCCAACCTGATCCCAGGGGGGGAAAGAACACCCCAGAGACGACAGAGTGGGCTCTGTCAAGGGAAAGACACAGGGCTAGCCGAGTAGGGTAGCTGGTACCGTGGAGAATACACATATGGGGTTGCCGTTAGGGAACCGCTACATATGGACCCCAACCTACACACGTTCCACAAGCATACGGGTGTAGGTCTGGCCTCAGATGGCCACCACGTCTGACACCGAAAGGGTCACGGAGGAGCTTGACAGGGTTCGCCATTGCTGGGGAACACAACTGGAGATGAATAGACGCACTTATCCATCCCAGGGGCCGGGAGTGGCGTTGCAAGCCGACACAAGAGCGGGCACTTCGCGCTTACCATTTGCTGGGGGCGAGTATGTGGGGAGAAACCAGCTCTACACAGAGGCTATAAAATCTAGCGAACGTGATGTTAGATGTCGCCCAGCCCGCAGCTCTACAGATGTCTGCCAATGAGGCGCCTTGAGCCAGTGCCCAGGATGAAGCGATACTCCTAGTTGAGTGCCCTCGCACCCCGAATGGACAAGGCACGTCTTGCGACTGGTACGCTAAAATGATAGTATCCACTATCCAGTGGGCTAACCTCTGTTTGGAGACCACCTTTCCCTTCTGCTGGCCGGGCCGAATTCTAGGCACAATTCATTGACCGAAAGTGCATGCAGGTCCCCCACCCTCTTGATGGAGGCCAATGCAGTCAGGAGTGCTGTCTTAATGGACAGGACTTTCAACTCCACTGTCTGCAATGGCTCGAAGGGAGGACTCTGAAGTGCCTTGAGCACGAGAGTTAAGTCCCAAGAGGGTATGGAGTTCGGGCGAGGAGGATTTAGCCTCCTCTAAGGAACCTGACGATGGGGAACAGTGCAAGATTATTGTAGTGCATAAGCATGTAAACATACATATATTATACAGTCTTTTGTGGGCTTATGTACACACAGCAGTGTGTGAAAGTGTCTAGTGCGCATAGGGGAGAGTGTGTTACTACAGGTGTTTTTTTTTATAGGCCCACTCACCTGTGTGTAGCACACTTCAAATTGCAATTATTTAATTTTTATGTTTCAGGAGGAAGGGGGTTTGTATGGGGTCTCAGGGAGGGGCGGGGGGATTTGAGTTCAGAGCTCTCACATTCTGGGGGAAAAAGCTGTTGAGCAGTCTGGCAGAGTGGGCTCTGATGCTCCTAAACCATCTTCCTGATGGAAGGAGCTGGAAGAGACTGTTAGTGCCACACCATTGAGCCAGCTGTGCCACTTACTCTCTGTAGTGCGTTTCATCGTTGTTGCCGATGAGACCTACCACAGTTGTGTAATCGGCGAACTTGATGATGTGGTTGGAGCTGAACTTGGCAGTGCAGTCATAGGTCAACAGCGTGAAGAGCAGCGGGCTGAGCACACAGCCCTGTGGGGCACCTGTGTTCAGTGTGGTAGTGCTCGAGGTGTTGTGGCCGACACGGACTGACTGAGGTCTTCCGGTTAGAAAGTCCAGGATCCAATTACAGAGGGAATAGTTGAGGCCTAGCAGGTTTAGTTTGTTGATGAGCTGTTGTGGGATTATTGTGTTGAATGCTGAGCTGAAGTCAATGAACAGCATTCTGACATAGGAGTCTTTGTTTTCTAGGTAGGTAAGAGCCAGATGGAGGGTGGAGAAATTGCATCATCCATAGAGCGGTTTGGGACGGTATAATAATAATAATAATATGTTTATTTTATATAGCGCCTTTCAAGAACTCAAGGTCGCTTCACAATGGAGTACAAAAGTACAATCAGTGGGTGTACAACAAATAACTACAGATAGACAACAACAATGTCATAAAATCAAAAGAACATTAATACAATAAGTGGTCATAAAGCAAAACATAGGAAGTGTGAGATAACATGAAGGAAGATAAGGTGAGAGAAAGCAGATTACTTACTGAGCAAAAAGATGAGTTTTAAGTTGGGACTTAAAAGTCTGGAGAGTAGGTGCGATATTCAGGGGCAGCTTATTCCATAGTTTGGGGCCAGTAACAATAAAAGCCCTTCCACCCACAGTAGAGCATTTAACCTTGGGGATGACAAGCAGGTTTACGCTGCTAGATCTGAGGGTCCGGGCAGGAACATATGGCTGGACTAATTCAGTTAGGTATTTTGGTGCAGGGCCATGACTGGCTTTATTGTCTAAAACCAAGAGTTTAAACTGGATACGACTGGCAACAGGAAGCCAGTGAAGTTGGTTGAGGATGGGAGTGATGTGTACTGATTTTTTATTAAATGTTAGGGCTCGAGCAGCAGAGTTTTGCACCAATTGGAGACGGTGTATTGATTTGGTAGGTAAGCCGCTATTTAAGGCGTTACAGTAGTCCAATCTAGAGGTCACAAAAGCATGAATAACAGTCTCAGCATCACTAAAGTTAAGGAGCGGATGGATACGAACAAAATTTCGCAAATGGAAAAAGCAAGATTTTACTGTCATACCAATATTTGATTCGAGGATAATGTGGAGTCAAACAGTACTCCCAGATTTCGCTACAGTTTTTGACGGTCTAATCTGGATGCCATCAATATTGATGAAAATATCATCATGTGTCAGATTTTTTTGATTTAGGGCCAATCAACAGGATTTCTGTTTTATCAGTATTTAGCTTTAAGAAGTTATCATTCATCCAGGTTTTAAGTTCCTGAAGGCAAGAGTTAACAGAAACTGGCAGACAAGCTGAGTTAGGTTTAACCGTGAAATAAATTTGAGTATCATCAGCATAACTATGAAAGTTAAGACCATGCTGTCTGATTATCTGACCAAGTGGTAACACATAGATGAGAAATAAGAGAGGACCAAGTACAGAACCTTGAGGCACACCATGAGAGATAGTAACGGTAACTGATCGATCCTTGCCTATCCTAACAAACTGCTGTCGATCTGATAAATATGAGGTCAACCACTGAAGAGCAGCACCAGTGATGCCTATCGAAGATATTCGTGAAAGCAGCGTGGAGTGGCACACAGTGTCAAAGGCTGCACTGAGATCAAGCAGAACTAGGATACTGTGTGCACCAGAATCAGAAACCAGAAGGAGATCGTTAAGCACTTTTAAAAGTGCTGTTTCTGTACTGTGATTGGGGCGAAAACCTGATTGAAGTGGTTCAAAAGATTATTTTTGCTCTAGATACGATTGCAGTTGTGTTATTACGACAACCTTCTCAAGCAATTTGGCAACAAATGGGAGGTTTGATATTGGTCTGTAGTTGTTCTTAATGGTGTTATCAGACAGACAATACAATTATAAAACATATATGGACCTTTTTATATGAAATATATAATCTTGCACGTAACATCTTAAAGCCATATATATTTTTCAAAGCAATTTTTGATCTATGATAGGGCTTGGTATGCAAACTGGAGTGGATCGAGTGTGTTGGGGAGGCCGGTTTTGATGTTGTGCATGACTAATTTCTCAAAGCACTTCATAATGATTGGGGTTAGTGCTATGGGACGGTAGTCATTTAGACAGGACACAGGTGATTTCTTTGGTACCGGTATGATTGTTGTGGATTTGGAAACAAGTGGGGACGACTGCCTGGCTCAGCGACGTGTTGAAGATATCTGATAGGACATCTGTCAGCTGTGCAGCACAGTCTCTCAGTACACGGCCAGGTATGTTGTCAGGACCCACAGCCTTGCGTGGGTTAATCCTAAATACGGGGTTAATCCTAGGTCTTCCTTACGTCGGCTGGAGAAAGACGGAGCACCTGGTCGTTGGGAGGTGTGGGCAGTTTTGTGCAGGTGTATCATTCTGCATTTCAAACCGTGAATAAAACTGGTTGAGTGCATCTGGGAGGGATGTATCATCATCACAGGCCGAGAATAGGTCCCTCAGGGGGGGACACCCGGCGTAAAAGCAGGCGGAGGTGCTGCGACCAACGACTGGGTGGAGGCAGCAGCTGGTCGTCAGGGTAGGACTTTTTTGCCTCTGTCTGCTTCTGGGCCACCAAGAACTGCTGGGCAAAGTTCTCAATGGCATCGCCAAAGAGGCCAGTCTGACAGACAGGGGCGTTGAGGAAACAAACTTTGTCGGGCTCATGCATATGTGACCAATCACGGAAAGTAGGGACACAAGTCGGTTCTGGGGCATTTTGAGTTATTCCAGATTCTGAAAGTGCAGTAAGTTTTCCAACGATGTGTAACACATGGAAATCTGATAATATTTGGAGAAATTGTGGCCATTTGAAGGTAGGCACTCAAAAAAGCTCAAAAGGAGAAAACGGCCTCTAAAGATTGTGCAGTTCTCACCTGTTCTCACCTGCTGGGAGTGACAACAGGGCTCATTTACATCTCATTTAGATAAGCCATACCCCCTGTAAAGCTCCCCCCGGTAAAGCTGCATGGTTGCATAGCAATGACAGATGCAACGGGAAAAATCGGACCACATACTATTAATAATAAAGGATAATGTGCATTGTAAATGTCAGTAATTTATCTTTTTGACTTTTATAAAAATTATTTAGAGGCTGAAATATGTGAGTTTTATCTTTTTATAAAACCTTTTTTGTCAAAACTCTATTTGAACTTGTGCATTGTAGATAACATGTTGCAAGACACTCCTTTAAAATCTGGCCATCATTTTTAATGTTATTTTAATGTTTATGTAAACAAAAGTACATATTGATGCTAATTCTTTTTGTTTTTGCTGGTTTTCTACATAAAACTTGGTGAATTGATTTCATTGTGTAGCAATAGGACTTTTGAAGAGGATTCTGTGATAACCATGATCATTTTGGTTACTATAATCATGAAATGAAATTTTCATGCCATTTCATCTCTAGTTATGATCAACTATGATAAACTGAAGTGTTCCAATCACTTGGATTGATTGCTCCTGTCTGATTGATTGCTCCTGTCTTCGATTGCTCCTGTCTACCCTGTTTGTTGTTGCTGCTGTGCTTGCATGTGCTCTGCTCTGCTCTTTTGGGATTTTTATTTGATATAATTCTCTGTTGTTTAAACTACTAATTATAACCTACTCATCTTCATATATTGTCTAACATTGCCTACCACATTAAATCTGACATCACTAGCTTTTAATCTAAATCACTATGATACGTTAGCTTTTCGCTAGCCTGTTAGCTTGCCATCTCTGCACCCGGGTTTCCTGTTTTCTGAGTTCACTAAACAACTGTGGTGAGTTGGATTAGTAAATAGACTCCGTGTGTGTGTGTGTGTGTGTGTGTGTGTGTGTGTGTGTGTGAGTGTGAGTGAGTGAGTGAGTGAGTGAGTGAGTGAGTGAGTGAGTGAGTGAGTGAGTGACAACTGGAAAAGCTTTTGGGGCAGACCTGACCTGTTGAGGAGGGACAGCATCCATCCTTCTTGGAGTGGTGCTGCTCTTCTCTCTAGTAATTTGGCATATAGTCTTAGAGCTAAACCTTGACTAACTGGGGCCCAGTTCAGGAAGCAGATGGACTGGCTTACCCGAACGTCTGCTAGCTGTCTCCCGTTACAGAAGTCAGATAAATCACACATAGAGACTCTTTCACCTAGATATTATCACATAGAGACCGTGTCTGTTCCCCGAATTAGTAAATACAAAAAAACATCAAGACCATTCAACAGTAAAAACGTAATTGATGTCAAACAAATAAACAACAGATATAATACAGATGATCAAATGATAAAGCTCGGGTTGCTGAATATTCGATCCCTTTCCCCAAAAGCACTTATTGTTAATGATATAATTACAGATAATAATCTAGATGTGCTGTGTTTGACAGAAACCTGGCTAAAACCTGACGACTACATTACTTTAAATGAGTCCACCCCACAAGATTACTGTTATAAACACGAGCCGCGTCTGAAAGGTAAAGGGGGAGGGGTTGCTGTAATTTATAATAATATCTTCAGTATTACTCAGAAGTCTAGTTTCAAATATAATTCTTTAGAAGTTTTGGTGCTTTATGTAGCATTATGTAGTGTAATTGATAAATCCCGTTTGACATTTGTGCTGGCTACTGTATACAGGCCACCAGGGCACAATACAGACTTTATCAAAGAATTTGCTGACTTTCTATCAGTGTTAGTACTGGCTGCAGATAAAGTACTAATTGTTGGTGATTTTAATATCCATGTAGATAATGAAAAAGACGCATTGGGATTAGCATTTAGAGACATTCTAAACTCTATTGGAGTAAGGCAACACGTGTCAGGACCCACTCATCGCCTTAATCATACGTTAGACCTAATATTGTCACATGGAATAAATGTTGAAATTCTGCAGCAGAGCGACGACATCTCAGATCATTACCTAGTATCATGTATACTTAATTTAGCTAAGGCTGCAAAGCCGTCCCCTCGCTTCAAATATGGCAGAACTATCATTGCCGCCACTAAAAATTGCTTTTTAAATAATCTTCCTCATCAGTTTCATCTCCTCAGAATCCCAGATAGCCTAGAGGAACTTGATTTTACAACAGAAACTATTGACTCTCTTTTTTCCAGCACTTTAGACACAGTTGCTCCCCAGCGCTTAAAGAAGATTAAAGAAAATAGTCCAACGCCGTGGTACAACGAGCACACCTGGGCCCTTAAAACAGCAGCCAGAAAAATGGAGCGCAGCTGGAAGAAAACAAAATTAGAGGTTTTTCGTAATTCATGGAAAGAGAGCATGATCGCATACCGAAAGGCCGTAAAACTGCTAGATCTGCTTATTTCTCGACTCTCTTAGAAGAAAACAAACACAACCCTAGGTATTTATTTGATACAGTGGCTAAGTTAACCAAAAATAAAGCTTTCTACTTCTGATGGTTGTAAACAGCACAGCAGTAATGACTTTATGAACTTCTTTTACGTGTAAGATCGATAATATTAGGAAGAAAATTATAACCATGCAGCCGTCTACTACAGTGTCACATGAGACAGAGCATTGTTGTGTCACTGAGAAAAAAATTACATTCATTCACTGCTATAGGAGAGGAAGAATTGGCTAAACTCGTTAAATCATCTAAATCAACAACATGTATGCTCGACCCTATACCGACTAGGCTATTAAAAGAGATGCTACCAGAGGTCATAGATCCTCTTCTTAATATCATTAACTCATCTTTGTTATTAGGATATGTACCGGAAAACTTTTAAGTTGGCTATTATCAAACCACTTATTAAAAACCTCAACTTGATCCTACAGAATTAGTCAATTATAGGCCGATCTCAAATCTACCCTTCCTGTCAAAAATACTGGAAAAGGCAGTGTCTTCACAATTATGTTCCTTTTAGAAAGAAATGGTATCTGTGAGGATTTCCAGTCAGGATTTAGACCATATCATAGTTCTGAGACTGCTCTCATCAGAGTTACAAATGATTTACTCTTATCATCCGATCGTGGTTGTATCTCTCTATTAGTGTTACTTGATCTTAGCGCTGCATTCGATACTATCGACCACAACATTCTTTTGAATAGACTCAAAATTATATTGGCATTAGTGGAACTGCATTGGCATGGCTTAAATCATACTTATCTGACCGTTATCAGTTTGTAGCAGTAAATGAAGAGATGTCACACCGATCACAAGTTCAGTATGGAGTACCGCAGGGCTCAGTGCTAGGACCATTGCTCTTCACCCTGTACATGCTACCACTGGGAGATATCATTAGGAAGCATGGCATTAGTTTTCTGTTTTTATTAGTTATGCTGACGATACTCAGCTCTATAATTCTTCACTCCTTGACAGAAACTTACCAATCACACAAGATTAATGGAATACATAGCTGATATAAAGCATTGGATGTCTAGTAATTTCCTGCAACTTAATTCAGAAAAAAATGAATTTTTAATTATTGGACAAAAAAAAAACTCTGCAAGTAGTAACCTAGAATACTGTCTAACACTTGATGGCTGCTCTGTCAAGTCCTCGTCATCAGTGAGGAACCTGGGTGTGCTCTTTGATACCAATCTTTCATTTGAAAGCCATGTTTCTAACATCTGTAAAACTGGATTCTACCATCTTAAAATATATCTAAATTACGGCACATGCTTTCAATGCAAAATGCTGAACAGTTAATTCATGCGTTCATGACCTCAAGGCTAGATTATTGTAATGCTTTACTGGGAGGTTGCCCTGCTCAAGCAATAAACAAACTCCAGCTGGTCCAAAACGCAGCAGCTCGAGCTCTTACTAGAACAAGGAAGTATGACCATATTAGCCCGGTTCTGTCAACACTTCATTGGCTCCTATTAAACATCGAATAAATTTTAAAATCTTGCTTATTACTTACAAAGCACTAAATGGTTTAGCTCCCCAGTATTTGAGCGAACTCTTAACGCATTATACTCCATCACGTCTATTGCGGTCTCAAAACTCTGGCCAGTTGATAATACCTAGAATATCAAAATCAACTGCAGGCGGTCGATCCTTTTCCTATTTAGCGCCTAAACTCTGGAACAGTCTTCCTAGCATTGTTCGGGAAGCAGACACACTCTGTCAGTTTAAATCTAGACTAAAAACGCATTTTTTACTACCAACACACATAAAACATTATCAATTTTCTATTATTCAAATCAGTAAATGATTGTTAGGCTGGATTAACTAGGTCAGCCGGAACCGGGAACACTTCCCATAACACCTGATGTACTCGTTACATCATGAGAAGAATGGCATCTACGCTAATGTGAGTCTCTCTGTTTATCCCGAGGTTTACTGCAGTCAGCCGGTTCCGGGCCGTATCCAGATCAGATGGTGGACCTGCGCCTGGACATGACCAACACATCCCTGAAATGACTGCAGAGAGTGTGCCTGGTTTCTCCCAAGGTTTTTTTCTCCATTCTGGCCCTGAAGGAGTTTTGGTTCCTTGCCACCGTTGCCTCTGGTTTTTGGCTTGCTCAGTTGGGGACACCTAAATTTCATCTATATTACCGATCTGCCCGCATTGACACTATATGATACTTGAAATTAGCTGGATAACATCACCGTTTCACCAGAACGGCTGTACAAATTCTGTTGCATTATTTTCCTGTTAACAATGTGAAACTGCTTTGAAACAATTGGACTTGTTAAAAGCGCTATATAAATAAAGATGACTTGACTTGACTTGACCAATAGCTGCTCGAATCAAATTCAAGGCACTGGTGCTTGCCTACAAGGCAACCACTGGCTCTGCACCAACATACCTAAACTCGCTTGTTCAGACTTACACACCCTCCAGAAGCTTGTGTGTTCTGCAAGTGAACGGCACCTTGTGGTGCCATCCCAAAGAGGCATGAAATCCCTCACAAGGACCTTTTCCTGGTCCGTTCCCACCTGGTGGAATGACCTGCCTGCGATCCGCGAATATAAGGCGACCCCATTTTTCAGCCTATTTTTAGGACACAAACCTTGTCTTATATTCGGTATATACGGTATAAGAATTGCCCATGCACATGTGACCAAACGTTGTACGTTGACCTTTTGATAAAGTTTTAAAGTGTTATCCTTAGATGAAACCACAACATTTACCCGTGATTGAATGCTATGTATGTGACACGTGTTGGTTGAAGGTGAATGTGTTTGAATATGTTTCATAGAAGTAAATATAATGTTTAATCTACTTTAAGGTGCTTTTGAAAGGTTTTAAAGGAGAAAAACGTACAAAGCGTTGTGTTTGAACACTTGATATTGTGAGTTGATTTGAACTGTGAATACAACGTAGGAAGTCATGTAACATTGAATAGTGTTCTTGAAGATGCAAATGAGTAATATAATGATTAATTTATGAACAGATTTTCATGAATGCATTATGCAAAAGCAAGAAGACTGAACCAATGAAGATTTGAAGTGGTTTATTGAGACAGTGTTTTTGAACAATTGCATTTGTACTACTGTGAATATTTTTGAGAAAATATAAAACACAGCAAGACCAGAGCTGATCACATGCACATCTTTGTCTTATCTTTATTCATCGTTCTACAGACCGCTTCAGGTTGCTGAACATTTAACTGTTAGCTGATGCAGAGGTCCTGTACCCGCTACACACATGCAAGACATGGAAAGCTCTACTGATCCATCTAAGCAAATATCATCCTGCTCAACAATCCTCACAGAAAGATAGCTTTTCACAATTCTTCAAGTGCCACATTTGCGACAACAATCTACTGTACTTTCTACTGAGACAGACTATTTTCGACACATTGGGAAACATTTGAAAAATCATGAATCTGTCAGTTGTATGTTTGCTGATTGCTCATGCAAAACCAATCTATATGGAGCTTTCAGTACTCACAAATGGAGAAAACATACCCCATACAACTAATGATTTAAAGCCTGGAATTGTTGATGGACCTGTTGATAGTCCTGCTGTTGTAGAATCATTTGTAAGAGGCAATACCGATCTGTCAGATGATGATTTACTATCTGAAGAACTTCCTTATGAAGAATCAACAGATTTGACAAATGTTATTGAACTTAAATTAGCCTCAGTCTCACTTAAGTTAGAACATGCTTTTCTGGTGCCAAGTGCAGCTGTGAATGAACTACCTGAAGAGTTGCAATATTTAATTGGTACTGTCTCTGTGCGGCCACCCAAAAGACTATAATCCACTTCTTTAAAGGATCACAATTGCCAGATTGATGAATCAGTTGTGAAAGAGTTGGCCACTGTACTTTGCACTTCAAATCCCATTCAAGCTGCAATAGGAAACCATAGTCCACTGTCAACCACTTTGAAACGGAAGACATACTATAGAAAAAACTTCAGTGTTGTGAAACCAGTTGAATATGTGTTAGACCAAAAGAAATGGAAAGTCTTTTCAGTATGTGCCTTTACTAAAATCTTTGCAGCAACTTCTAAATTGTGAACCTATACTAAATAAGGCTACAAATTTGAAAGAAAAACATCAACCAGGGGATAGTGATAGGCAGGTATCCAGATCATTTTGGGATGGACTTCCTTTAAAAAGAATTTTAAATGCTATTCTCTCAAAGAGTGTGCAATTTCTTTTGATTTTGTACGTTGACGTTGACTAAATATGCAATCCTTTTGGTAAAATCACGTAAAAAACACAAAATATGTGCCTTGTATTGGATTTTAGGCAATCTGCCACCTGGTTTTCAGTCATTGCTGTCCTCTATCCATTTGGCTGTATTGATCAATACCAATGATATCAAGGTTTATGGTTATGACAAAGTTTTAGAGCCTTTGACTAGTGATCTCATAACATTAGAACAAAATGTTTTTTTTGTGAGTAAGTTGGGGAAAACTTTGAAGGACACAGTGCAGTGTGTTTTTGCCGATAACCTTGGAGCACACAGTATTGCTGGTTTTGTAGAAAGTTTTTTCTGGCAGATATGTTTGCAGATTTTGTACGGCAGTGGTTCGATTTTCAGACCATGGATGTTGGAGCGTTTCTCGCAGAGAACTGAAGAGATTCACACAAGTCATCTTAAAACCCTTGAGGAAAATTATTTGGCCCACTGTTACGAGGAAATGTGTTTTGTCAGAAAAAACTTTCCCATTTCAATGTTACTACTGGTTTTTCCTCCAGACATTGCCCATGATTTATTTGAGGGAATAGTTTCTGTTGAAATATCTCTGACTGTATTCATTTCCCAAAAATATTTTACTTTGGACACTTTGAACAAGGCAATAGAAGATTTTCCCTTTAAATGGACTGATAAAACAAATCGCCCCCATCCTGTTCCACTGACCTATTCAGCCAGGAGAATGCACATGAAACGCACATAAAAACTGGAGTTTAATAAGATTTCTTCCACTACTACTTGGACAGAAAGTTCTACACTGATGAACCAGCCTGACATCTCCTTGATGACTTAAAGGACATTGTGGAGCTTGTTGGAGACAAATCTTCTGCCTAAACACCATTTCCTGGAGCATTATCCTCAGTTCTGTGAGTTTGGACCGTTATACAACATGCTTCAAAAATGTGCTCCTGTCCTTGGCAGAAAGACATCAGTTTATCATGGCACATCACCTTTACATGTGCAACTTTCCTAAATCCCCCCTGGAGGTAGCAAATGTTTCAACTCTTCCCATAGACATTTTGAAAGATGACATTGCATTTGCTATTTGTCACAGATCCAACCATGTCCCTCACACCAGACTCAATCACTCCTCCCACACGGTCCCAATCACCCGAGTTCTGAAACACCTGTCACTAATCACCAACACCCTTAAATGTTGCCCTCAGCCTGCACTCACTGTCCGGTCTCGTCTCAGACAACCCGACTCCCACGCTTGTGGTTCCTATTCCGTCTTGCCTGTGTTCAAGTATTATCTCCGTGATCGCTTTCTTCCACCTGGACAACACCACCTGGATCTCCACTACAGTTAAGCCCTTTCTGTCTCTCTTCAGTCCCTTCCGTGCGCTCTTCAGTGGTTTGCTACTAATAAACATATCTGGATTCACTTTACGCCCACGCCCGCCTGTTTATCATGACAGAAGACCCGACCCCTCAGCAGACCGAAGATATAACCGGCGAGCGGCAGCTCCAGCAGCCGCCTCCAGAACGAAACCCATTATTCGACTTAATGCAAGCTTCCACCATGTCCTGCAGAGTGCTTCTTCACATCTGCCTCACCCAGTCCCATGGTTCTCGCCAGCGCTTTCTTCGTGGGTAAGGCGGAAGAATGCAGCGGGTTTCTTTTGCAGTGTCAGTTATATTTCGAGATTAATGCACGTCAGTTTGAGACCGAACGAGCCAAGATCGCTTTATCATCTCTCTTTTTAACGGACGCGGCGCTTCAGTGGGCGCGCTATCTGGGACTCCAACAGCCCTGTCACGCAATCACTAACTGTATTCATCAGTCACTTCAAGGATGTGTTCGGTCACGCTACTGACACAATCTCCACTAACGCACCAACTTCTCAGTTTACCACAAGGCCACCAGTCCATCCAAGATTACTCTCTGCAGTTCTCGTGACCACAAGCGCCAAGCAGCTGGAATGAGACGGCCCTACTGGCAGTCTAACGCCAGGGGCTTGACCCCCGGATCCGTGTTCACCTCTCCATCTATGATGACAGTTATGGTTTGGAAAGGTTTATTCAGAAATCCATCCTAATAGCACAAAACCTCTCCACCTGTTCTAGAGAAACCCCTGCATTACACGCCTGCTTCCACCAAGGGGCGCCAGATCCTCCAGCACCAGAACCTATGCAGCTGGACCACTACCGACTAACACCTGCAGAGAGGGAGAGACGTATTCGCTTGCACCTATGTCTGTACTGTACAAGTAGTACAGATAGTAGTACAAAATGGCGCCGCTGTGTTTGGTCGCCGTTCAGGTCGCTCCGCGAAGACTGTGCTTTTATTTACTATTTTACTTTCTTTTACTCTCAGTTTTTACAAACTTATCATCTGCATTGATCTACTACGACAGCAAAACTCTTTTTGGACATTGGTTACTCTCTACACTGGACTGTTTCAGGACACTTTCGCCGATCCTCTGTGGCCATCTGAGATTCTTCGAACGCCGAGTTGAACAATGGCCAGAGCCAGCGGCGTAGAACAAAGAAACACCGTGGGAAACGTGGCTGGTATCCGTAACAGACTGAGGAAAAGGGCATTCAGCCCTCCTCTCCCGAGCATTCTTCTAGCAAATGTTCAATCCTTGGATAATAAGATGGACGATCTTAGAGCCAGGATAAGTTTTCAACGGGACATGAGAGACTGTAATATCTATTGTTTGTCTGAAACATGGCTCACGCCTCGCGTCCCGACACAGCTGTGACGCCGCCGGAGAACTTCTCTGTTTTTCGGATGGACAGAACAGCCGAGGCTGGTAAATCCAAAGGCGGTGGAGTGTGTTTCATGATCAACAAGAAATGGTGCGATCCCAGGAACATCACCATTCTCTCGCGGTCCTGCTCGCTTCATCTGGAACATTTAACAATCATCTGCCGCCCATTCTATCTGCCTAGGAGTTTCGCATGTTGTCGCGACCATTTACATCCCACCGCAGGCAGACACAGCGCTGGCTTTATCTGGCCTTCATGATGTTGCCAGCGCGCCATAAACCAACATCCCGACGCTGCATTCATTGTCGCGGCGATTTTAACAAAGCAAACCTAAAGAAAGTCCTGCCAAACTTTCACCAGCACGCCTCCTGCCCCACACGAGGAGCAAACACACTGATCACTGCTACTCTCGCTTAAGAACGCCTATAAAGCGCGGTCACTTCCAGCGCTTGGCAAATCGGATCATGCCGCCATTTTCCTCACCCCGAATACAAACAAAAGCTCCTCCAGGAACCCCGTGAGGCGGGAAGTTGCTGCTGGTCACCCCACTCAGAGACCGCGCTACAGGCAGCTCTGGGCGATGTGGATTGGGACATGTTCCGAGCGAGTTCAGCTGACGTAAGCGAGTTCACAGACGTGGCGCTTGCTTCATCAACACGCTTACAGAGCAAGCCACGCAAACAATAACAATAACGCCCTTCAAATCAGAAACCGTGGGTGGACAATTCAACCGCGCTGCAGTGAACGCACGCACTGTTGCTTACAACGCCGGTCTCCATTCAGGGAATATGACTGAATACAGATCGCCCTGCTATGCTCTCAGACGAGCAGTTAAAGCCGCAAACTCCTCGTTATAAAGACCGAGTGGAGTCTCATTTCCAACTCAACGACTCGCGCGCGCATGTGGCAAGGTCTGAGGTCCATCTGCTCCTTTGGATCTAAATCCTCTGCAGAGGTGAACGCTGATCCGCTGCTCGTGAACGAGTTAAACTCTTTCTATGCTCGCTTTGACTGTAACCGCGCAACGCGACCGCCAAGTGGCGCCGTTAGAGGAAATTACTCAGAGCAGCAACAATCACGTGATCTCTGTCTCGGAGGATGAAGTTCGGAGAGCACTCTGCCGTGGTGGACGCCAGGAAAGCTGCTGGGCCGGATGGTATTTCAGGTCGTGTTCTGCGGTCCTGTGCTGATCAGCTCACCGGGTTGTTTACATCTATCTTTAATGAGTCCTCGCTACATCTGTGGTCCCCACCTCCTTCAAAAATCCACCATCATCCCTGTCCCTAAGAACAGTAAACCCTCTTGCCTAAATGACTATCGCCCAGTGGCTCTCACGCCTATAGTCATGAAGGTCTTTGAGAGACTCATTAAAAACACCATTTGCGCTTCTTCATTCCTGACACTTTGGACCCTCTTCAGTTTGCCTATCGCCCCAATAGATCGACTGAAGATGCCATCTCTCATGTCCTCCACTCCTCCTCACTCACATCGACAGCAAAAGTGGGAACTACGTAAGACTGCTATTTATTGACTATAGCTCAGCCTTTAACACCATAGTTCCCACCAAGCTAACCTCCAAACTCCTGGATCTCGGCCTGAATCCTTCTCTCTGCCACTGGATTGAGGACTTCTCACTGGCAGGCCTCAGGTGGTGAGAATAGGCCAGTCCACCTCCACCTCCATCACCCTGAGTGTGGGAGCTCCACAGGGCTGTGTCCTGAGCCCCCCTGCTCTACTCTCTACACGCATGACTGTTTGTCCACACACAGCTCCACCTCTATCATCAAATTTGCTGATGATACTGTTGTCCTGGGCCTCATTTCCAACAACAATGAGACGGCATACTTGGACGAGGTGGAGCATCTAACATCATGGTGCCAGGACAACTGTCTCTCTCTGAATGTTGGCAAGACCAAAGAAATGATTGTGGACTTCAGGAAGAGACAGCAACGGACATACTCCCCTCATGATCAGCGGGTCACCAGTAGAGAGAGTGAGCAGCTTCAAGTACCTGGGAGTAAACATCTCCGAGGACCTGACCTGGACTGCTCACATTCAGACACAGGTGAAAAAGCCAGGCAAAGACTGTACCACCTGGCGCCAGCTGAGGAAATTCAGGGTTTCACCAGCTATCCTGAAAACTTTCTATTTAGGGGCGATAGAAAGTGTTTTAACTCAGTGCATCACAGCGTGGTATGGGAACAGCACCAGTCATGACCGCAAAGCCCTGCAAAGAGTAGTGCGCTTATCCGAGCGTATCTCAGGGTCAGCTCTCCCGCCTCTGCAGGACGCCTACACCAAACGCTGCAAAGGTAGAGCTACCAAGATCATCAAGGACTCTAATCACCCTGCAAACCTCATTTCACGCTGCTACCATCTGGTAAGCGCCTCCAAGCCTGATGGCCAAAACTGAGAGACTCAGGAGGAGCTTCTTCCCCAGGCCATCAGACTCTGAACTCAGTCACTTAACATCACGTGACTTCACTTCAGGATAAACATCGATACACTGACATTGCACTGCACTTTCTGTTCTCGTTGTTACTGTGTAACAACCTGTCATAAACCTGTTTGCACATTATACTCTTTATACATTTGTTAACCACATATTTATAAGTCTACAGTTTACTCACTGCAAAGTCTACTTCAATTATTTTATTCCACTTTATCCTTATTTGTTACCTTTTTTTTCTCTTTGACTTGATTATTTATAATTCTACAGATATAGACATATATATATATATATATGAGTACTTTTTTTTATATCCTATTTCTATTATAATTTCTTCCTTGTGTTTTTAACTGTGAATTTGCACTGTCCATGGAGCGGACCTGTTTACATTTCACTGCCGGTTGTATATTCTGTATATAACTGTATGTGGACAAATAAAACTCTTGAATCTTGAATCTTGAATCTTGTGGTGGTGAGGGTCATACCCGCATCCAGTGTCCGACCAACCACTCACGCCCAGGGGTGAGTACGATCTCACACTATGCCGGTGATCCACAAGATGTCCCTAACGAAGGTTCTAGTCACTGTCAATGACCTCTCCGCTTCAGCCTCGGGCGTTGATGGATTCTGGCTCGGCGGGAATTTCATATCCACCAACCTACTTAACAGACTGAAAGCCCGCAAGACCCGCCTTTGACCGTCCCTTCCGAGCCCATAACATCCTAGGAAACCCCTGGGCCATGGATGCATTCGGCACGTCTCTCCCCTATTCAGCTCCAAATCGGCTGGTTCTACCCTAGAGGAACTTACTTTTCTGGTGCTGGAAGGAGCTACTACGGACATCGCCCTGGGGCACCTGTGGATGTCCAAACATTCCCGATGATCTGCTGGGACTCAGGTGAAGTGTTAAAATGGAGCTCTTTCGCTTAACAAACTGTCTTTCAACCATCGCCAGGAAGTCCCAACCCGCTGAGACTCCGACAGAATCACTCAACTCCCGCCGCTTCCACATCCATTGAGAGCCCACAGAATTCTTCGTCGCCTCCTGAGATCCTCGCCGAATACCGGGCGCTTCCAGGACGTGTTTAGTAAACAACGGGCCACGGAACTTCCACCTCACTGGCCATGGGACTGTGCCATCGACCTGCTGCCTGGGGCCACCTTCCTCGTGGATCAGACTCTACGCCCTGTCCATCCCGGAGCAACAGGCCATGGATGAATATATCAAGGAGGCTCTTCAACAAAAGTTAATTCGCCCATCTACTTCCCTGCCGCCAAGCTTCTTCTTCGTGGGCAAGAAGGACGGAGGCTTGAGGCCCTGTATCGACATCGACACATGAACACGCCACGGTCAAATTCCGTATCCACTGCCCCTGGTCCCCGCCGCCTGGAGCAGCCGGGGGGCTCAGATTTACACTAAACTAGATCTACGCAGCGCCTACAATCTAACTGGATCAGAAGAGGAGATGAGTGGAAAACAGCGCTTCATTACACTATGAATACCTCGCCATGCCATTCGGTCTGGCAAATGCTCCTGCAGTATTCCAAGGTTTCATGAACGAGATCTTCAGAGAATTCCTCAACGCCTTCGCCATCGGTACCTGGATGACATTCTTGGTCATTCAAAGAACATCACTGAACACCATCAACATCGGCCAAACAGGTCCTGACCAAGCTCCGCCAATACCACCTCTTCCTGAAGCTGGAGAAATGCGAGTTCCTCCGCAGCAGCATCCAGTTCCTCGGTTATATCATCACCCAGAGCGCGCCAAGATGGACCAGGGGAAGGTGAGCGCAGCACGGAACTGGCCCAAACCCACCTCCATCAAGGAACTTCAACGCTTCTTAGGATTTGCCAACTTCTATCGCCGGTTTATAAGAAATTTCAGTATCATCAGCGCACCATTGACATCTCTGCTACGTAAACGGGCCCAAGTCTCTGTCCTGGACACCAGAAGCCAACCAAGCTTTCCAGACCCTCAAGCATTCCTTCTGTACGGCTCTCTACCCTCAGCCATCCGGATCCCCAGCTGCCCTTCGCCGCCGAGGTGGATGCATCTTGTACCGGGTAGGAGCCGCGGCTGTCCCAGTGGCAGGTGAGCCTCCCAAACTCCATCCATGTGCCTACTTTTTCCAAAAAGTTGTCTCGGCGGAGCGGAACTATGACATCGGAAACCGCGAGTTGCTGGCCATCAAGCTGGCCTTAGAAGAGTGGGAGGCATTGGCTGGAGGGGGCAGTTCACCCATTCCAGGTGATAACAGACCATCAAAACCTGCAGTACTCACGGAAGCACGAAGGCTAAACCCACGCCAAGCTCGCTGGGCACTCTCTTCTTTACCCGATTCAATTTCACAGTGACCTACAGACCAGGCGACAAGAACCAGAAGGCCGACGCCTCTCTCGACAATTCTCCCCTGACCATGATCCACAACCTCCAGAACCCGTGCTTCTCCAGCCTTGATTGTGAGCCCCATCCAATGGGCCCTGACCATCAGATTGCTGAAGCAACTCATGAGGAACTGCTCCGCCAGGGGCTCCTGAGGGGCAGGTCTATGTACCATCTCTCGACTGGCTCTGCCCCTCTGGAACAAGTCCACACCTCTCCGGCTCTGGACATCCAGGCAGCCAGCGGACCTCTCTCGCTCCACGGGCCGCTACTGGTGGCCCAGGATGGACCGTGGATGTCTCCCGCACATCAAAGGCTGTTCCGTCTGTGCCACTTCCAAGACTCCACGCCACCTCCCAGAAGGCAAGCTACAGCCACTACCCATCCTCGCCGGCCCTGGTCCCACATTGCGGTGGATTTCTTTGACGGATCTGCCTCCATCTGGAAGGTCATACCTGCATCCTCGTGGTTGTTGACTGGTTCTCAAGACCTGCAAATTGATCCCTCTCAAAGGGTTGCCCACGCTCTGGAAACGGCGGAGACCCTGTTCCACCAAGTCTTCCGTCACTTTGGCCTCCCGAAGACATCATTTCACACCGGGGCCCCAGTTCATTTCCAGGGTTTGGAAAGCCTTCTTCCGCCTTTCTGGGAGTCTCCGTGAGTCTTAGTTCTGGTTACCATCCCCAGACCAACGGCCAGACGGAACGAAAGATCCAGGAAATCGGGAGATATCTGAGGTCCTATTGTAGCCACCAACAGAACACCTGGAACCGGTTCCCTTCCGTGGGCAGAATACGCCCAAAACTCACTCCGGCAGGATTCCACACACCTCACACCTTTTCAGTGTCTGCTAGGTTTTCAGCCCCCGTTGTTCCTTGGTCAGGCGAGCCCACGGAAGTGCCATCGGTCCATCACTGGTTCCAGGAGAGCGAGAGGGCATGGAACCCAGCTCACGCCCATCTGCAAAGGGCAGTCCGTAGGCAGAAGACTCAAGCCGACCGACGACGCCGCCAGGCACCTCAATACCATCCCGGCCAACTCGCTTGGTTGTCGATTTAGGGACATTCGCCCACGGCTGCCCAGTCGCAAGCTGAGTCCCCGCTTTATAGGCCCTTTCAAGGTGGTGAGGCAGATTAATGAGGTCACATACCGGTTACAACTACCCTCACACTACAGAATTGCACCAACATTCCACGTTTCCCTTCTCAAGCCCCCTTCACTAAACCTCTTCTTCCTTCTTCCACAGAGTCTGGTGCTGAGGCCGCACTCCTCCTCCTCCCATGGACTCGCGGACCAGGACATCTACAAAGTTGCTTCTATCTTGGACTCGACGACGGGCCGGCACACTACAGTATCTAGTGGACTGGGAAGGGTTTGGCCCTGAAGAGCGCTCATGGGTCAACCGCGACGATGCATCCTAGACCCAGACCTTCTACGGAATTTCCACGCCAACAATCCTCTCGCCCTGCACCCCGAGGTCGAGGCCGGCTGATTACTCTCAAAAGATACATACACGCTTTAAGGTCAGAATTTAGTGAGTGGTTGTATGACTTTTGCATGTAACAGTCCTAACCCTTGTGCCTCACCTGTGATTTTTTTTTCTTTAATATTTCGATGTCCCCGCAGTTGCCACATATTTAAACCAGATTTTGTGATCTCACAGTCATAACGTAATATCATGAATTCTATTATATCAGGCTTTCAATCTAGAGCCCTGTCTTCAAAATTGTAGTTGTAAAAAAAAAAACCCTGATCATTTAGTTCACACAGGGTTTGTTTTTTCGGGCAGGCATGGATATTTTTGTCCCTCAGGACATCAGAGCAACATTTAAAAAAAAAAAAAATTTTTAAGTGATGCACAGAGGTTATTACAGTAAAACACAACACAAGTACAATTAAATTCATGCAGATTATTCTTTGTCTGCTATCAGAAAATAAATCTAAATTAGCATCCTTAGTCATTGGCTATAAGTGTAAAGCTGTGTCACTCATTCCCTCTTACCATGTCTCTGCCTCTCTCTGTCTCTTTTACTTAGGGCACCATGGAAGATATTACAACTGTTCGATTGCTGATCATCTTGAACGAAGACAACAGTGTAAGAATGGAGCTACGCAATGGGATTCCCAAATCACTGGAAGAACTCATGGAAGAGGTCAAGAATGCATGTGGATTAGGAGGACACATAAGGCTGCAGTACAAGGACACTGATTTTGGGAACATATTTGTGAATCTGACCTCTACAACTGTAATTGAGGATCTCTCATTTATCAAAGTTGTCCAATTAGATCCTGATACCACAACTATTGTCTTGTACCCACTTGATACCACAATAAGTAGCATCCTTCAGGTGGACAGGACAGTGAAGATTTCTCCACTTGATCTGCACATACAGATGACACCATAATTTTAGCAGCTGTTCCCCAGAATCATTAAGAACACAGCAGTGGCCAAAAGTGTTCCCAATCCCACTTTCTCCTATGACACAGAATGTCAACTACAGAGGGGAAATGAGGAGCACACAAAAGCAGATCTAGGTTGACACCCTGATCAAAAATGCTGTCTGACATACTGGAGAAAGTGATTAAAAACGTCTACACATACAAAGCATACCCTACAGATTGCTGACTTCAACAATGTTGCTGAGGCACTAACAAGGAAGCACCCCTGCCTGAGAGAACCAGGGTCTTTCAGGAAACAAAGGCTCAATGTAAAAATGGCCAACTACCGGACTCTACTTAGGGCACAAGGAACATCTGCAGAGCTCACTGTGAATTCTTTGAAACCAAGTTTCCAGAGGAGGCCTACCCAGCAAATAATTTGAAGAGACCTAGACGAGCTGAGGTCAACCATTTTCCACCTTTGCCAAGTGGTGAGACTCCAAAAGCCTTGAACAAGAGAGGATTTCCATTCTGGAAGAACTACAGCAAAGAAACAACAGACAAGCAATAAAAGAAAAGATGACAAAGACGTTTGGATACCAGAGACAAGAAATTGTGCATAAGAAGCCAAGCATTGAAGATGTCTTCGAGAGATGGCCTGCACTTTTCAGATGGAGGAGGTAGGTTTTTAGATGCAAAGCACCTCAGACGATTAGTCACCCATTCATTTACTCACTTAATTGTTGGCCTGTAGTGGAGTTTCACAGGCATGCACTTTGTCTAAGACCAGTTAAATCCATGTGAGCAAATGTCTTGTAGCTTACAGTTGAACATTTTTAGACCTAACTGTTGATTCACTTGACATGAGTTGTTGTTTTTGTTGTAGGCACACTGAGTAAGGTTGTGCTGGTGATTCCGCTTTTGTGTTCACCATCTTAAAAACTTCTAAACTTATTTCTGTATGCTCTACTTTTTTAGATCAATGCCGAAGTTCATGCGAATCACAACAGTTACCTTGGAGACAAAGTTCTTTTCAAGTTTTTTCCTGTCTTCCCTGGAACAGTGTAAAAAAAAATGTGTCCAAACGAATCCATTTGCAAATGACTTAACACCTATATGCACAAGCTACTTTATATTCCAGGCCTATATGTGGCGCTCTTTCTGCTACAGAAATTAACCGGAAAACCGAGAAGAAGAGCACAGTCTTCAGTCACTTCCACTTCCGCTCATAACATGACTAGACTTTACCACTGCTCATTTTATAAAGTGCGCCACAAGAAAAAGTGTCTTTGTTTACATTGTATAATGTGCTGTTGGATTGCTTTTTATTTTGCAATTCTGTCTGCCATTGGACATGATTGCAGCGCTAGTATAATGTTTAGTTTGGACAATCAGCCCAAACGATGCAAAACAATGTGCGCTTGCCTCAAAAAGTGTTTCCATCTGATAGCTCCCTAACGCCCTGCATTCTGGTGAATTTTTCTTCACCAATTTGTGGCAAGATGACAATTCAAAACCTAACACTATAACAGAATATAATGCGTTTGTGTTGCTTTCAGATATGTTTCTCCTATAGATCAACTTTTGTAAATCAACTCCTGCCGGGTCAGCACACATGTAAGCATGATTTAGTCTTGCCTCCTCTTTGTTTCTTTTGGGAAGTAACCTCTTTAAAATGTGATTGGGACACTCTTTTCACCTCAATGATAAATTTAATACAATTTAATTCAGTTATTAACTCCTGGACTTAAATATCTCCTATTTCAGCAGGTTTTCTGCTCATGTTAAAATTTATGCACATTCAAATTTTTCTCCCACGATCTGAGTTCTCTCTGACATGTCCAGAAAAAGTCAGAATATAACGAGAATAACGCTCTTCAGTGTTGGGCATGTTACTTTCAGAAATTGTAATAAGTTACTAGTTACTTATTACTCCTTAAAAGTAATAATATTACATTACTTATTACAAGTTATGTTACTCTTTACATTACTATGTAGTAGTAGTAGTAGTAGTAGTATTTAGTTACTATTACTTTCACCACTGATTTACTTTTACTCCGATTTAAGAGTTCTTAGATACACACAGTCAGGCTCAAGAATGGCTGGTTTACACACAGACTAAAAATAATTATCCAGCTGCTATTTATTTTTATTTTCTATGCAAAATATTGATTCCCTGGTTATTTTCTCACAAAATCACTCCTCTAATCATTTTAGATGCTAAATTATTAGCATCCTAATAAGTAAATAATAAGTGAATAAGTAGAGCAGTTGAATTCTTGTTCCTGTATTTTTTTCATATCGCAATATATATCACAGAATTGCAATATTTTTCTATTTCCAATATCGCAGCCCTCAGAGAAAACATTCTCTGATCAGGCAGAAATCTCACCACAAATCCAATTTGCATTTTAACTTCAGCACCTCTGATAAACTACAGCTCATAGTCTCAAACAGAGCGATAGCATTCCAGTTTTTAGATCACAGCGCACGCTGGTGTTGCATCAGCTTGGCGGAGTTGATTCACTCTGCGAGTGTAATGCTATCAGTTATGCATTTGTTTTATTTACTGTGTGAGATAATTTGATGTGTCGCATGACAGCATGTAAAAATGTGAATTGTGTGAATTTCATGAGACAGCTTCTAACCAGATGAGAAATTTTCATCACTTTTAATCTAGTCACACCCCTTGTAATAAACATTTGATTTGTTTGATTTGCACCTTGTAACACAATTTGTAGATATGGGAAGAAGGAGGTTGGAACCGCAAACATTTAAAAGACTTTAATCAATCAATAAATAAACAAACAGAAAGTAAAAGCGCAGCCCTCACGGATTTCACTGTCACAAGACACACATAACAAAAACGTAAATAAAACACAATGTAAAATCCAGACCTAGTCCTCTCTCGCACTCCTCCGTGAGAGATCTGAGACCAGTATGACACACAGCTGGTGCTGATCATCCAATTACTTCACCGGCCTCGTCGCTTCTCTCACGCTCTCGCCGTCACACGCCTATTCATGTTTTGAAAGTTTAGACTGTATAAGAGCTTGCACATTATGATCTAACATGAAATCGAGAGATTTCGAAACTATAACGTACTTATTTTCTTTTTATGCAGGAAAATGAGGTTGAAAACTGGAGCAGACAACCATGGTGAGCTTTATCACTGGGAAAGAGGATCCTCTCCATCCACCCAAAGACATTAAAATTGTCATCGAAGGATCAGAGGTCCTGAACGAGCTGCCTCTCAGTTGCAAACCGCTGCTGCCATGGTCGTTGGGGTCATATACACACTTAACCTAAAACATCTGAAAAGGCTGCAGTTCACCTTTGAATTTGTGAAAAAGATGACCCCAAAAGTCACTAGACTGACCACCCATCTGTACAGCACAGAGCAGGCAGAGCTGAATTGCACAGACTTGCTTGATTTTATTTTTCCATTTGTGGTTAAATATTATGGTGTTTTTTACAGCCAAGACTTTGGGATCCTTTTGTAAGTTGCACTTACAAGGCTGCTTTTTCACTGCAGCATTTACAAATGTGCCTGCACAAGTTCGATGGCTACTTCTACGAAAATGAACCATGGTTTTACAAATACAAACTAAAAAAATAAAAACATGGTTATTGTAGTTAAACCATGGTATTATATAAATGAGTGTAAGTGTGATGAGTGACTTAAACTTGTTTTTGTTTATTATTATTATTACTTTATTTTTATTTTTTTTTTTTTTTTATAATCACTACTATACATACACACTTACAATTTTCTTGTGAGTTATCAAAGAATGATAAAAGGAGGAATTGTTAAAAGAAAATTTAATCATTTATGTTTGAGTTCACACAGAAGTCAACATCTGTCTCTGCCACACAAAAACACCTTCTTAACAGGGGTCACGGGACTCCTAGATTGGAGACTCTCCCGGCCTTAGGTGTCAGATGGGGCTGATTGAATCACACATCTATCTCATTAAAATGTATATCGACCACACCTCACATTCTCATGCACGATCGTGAAACTCCCCACCACGCACAGCAGGATTCAGTCACTCTGACCCTTGAACACAAACACTAATGGGGGAAGTACATGACATTGAGGGGTATAAAGGGCTAGGGCCATCCTTTGGTTCCTCAGTTCACACTTGGTACAGACACTGACGGTTGTGCTGAGGTGGCTCTTCTTGCAAGAATAAAAAGCTTATAAAGACCATTGGTAAGGCTTTTGTCTCTTATTCAGTGAAGCAGCCGCTTTGTCATCACAGTAATCAATTAGTCAAAACCATGGTTACTACATTTTTACTTCAATAAACCATGGTTATTTTTCATATGGTACCAGCCTCAAAGGCCGGGCAAGTAGGCAGAGTGTTATGGACAACTGGAGAGACTGATTGCAGTGTTTTCAGTGTATGCACAGAAGAGTTTAGATTTTCAAACCAATGGAGAGGGCCAGGAGCTGCTATAGTATTTTTGTGTAAAGCAGACTGTTAATCTTCATACATTTGAAAAACAGATGTTCAATGTCATGTTTATTGAACAATAAATTGTCAGGAACGGTTGGGAGAAAAGGGGAGTGAGGACTCAAATGCAGGAGAAAAGGAGGTTATTTAAATAATAAAATAAAAACAAACAAACAAAAACATCCACAAGGGGGAAACCAAACTTGAAATAAACTAAACAGGAGCAGGAACAGGTAGCATGGAAACAGGGAACAGAAGACATCCAACATACCAACGATACAGAGTATAACGAACCAGTATAGCACAGCAAACACAAGGAGACTAAATGGATAAACAAGGCAGGTAATGAGGGAAGACAGGTGGGGCAAATGATGAGCTAACAAGAGGGAGGGGGGTCAGGACAATAGACAGTAGACATGATATAACCAAAGCACATGGGTAGAAAATAACAAAAACACCACATGTGCTCAACAAGACAGGACAGAAATGTGATATTACCTCTCTCCTTAAGGAGCTGCTACCAGACGCCCACTTGGGGTGAATGGGAGGGACAGACCAGGGCTTCCTCACGGAGTTCGGGAGGTCAGGGCGGTGCACACAGTTGCACGGGACGGAGCCCTCTCCGACTCGTGCACAGGACGGAGCCCTCCGGACTCGTGCAACGGACGGAGCTCCTCTCCGGACGCTGGCCAGCAGGCAGACCATAGCAGGGCAGGGCACCTGGGCGGCGTGGGCAGAACGGGCAGGGTCCACCGAGCAGGGACCACCGGAGCCGCCACAGACGGTGCCTCTCTTCTCTCCCCTCTGCTTAGAGACCTCCGAACTGGGTCCACCAGAACAGGGACCACCGAACAGGGACCATGGTCATAGGAGGATTGGGGTCCAGAAAGTCAACAAACTCCCAGAATCCAAGACTCCCTACTTCCTCCAGGCTGAGAGGCACATCAAGGCAGAGGTTGAAGACTCTTCCATCTCATTGAGGACCAGGTGATGCACCTCAATGAGGAATTGGAAGGCAAATCGCCTACATCCACCCCTGCTGACGGATGCATTTCTCGAAGTTTACCTGCCGATCACCTGTAACCTGCTAAACTCCATTGTAACGGGAAAAACAAACAAAAAAACAAAACGCCCCTGCTGAGTCCTCTTGGTCTGGCCGGTTCATTCTGTCAGGAACGGTTGGGAGAAAAGGGAGTGAGGACTCAAATGCAGGAGAAAAGGAGGTTTATTTAAATAATAAAATAAAAAAACAAACACAAAAAACACCCACAAGAGGAAACCCAAACTTGAAATAAACTAAACACAGGCGCAGGTAGCATGGGAACCAGGGAACAGAAGACATCCAACATACCATACTGATACAGAGTATAAACGAATCCAGCACAGCAAACACAAGGAGACTAAATGGATAACAAACAAGGCAGGTAATGAGGTAAGACAGGTGGGGCAAATAATCAATAATGAGCTAACAAGAGGGGCGGGGTCAGGACAATAGACAGTAGACATGACATAAACCAAAGCACATGGCTAAAACAACAAAACACCACATGTGCTCAACAAGACAGACAGAAATGTGACATAAATGTGTTCTCTAAAGGAAAGTGTTCTGATAGTCTTTGATCAAAATGTATTAAAAGCATTTTGTTAAATTTGCAAATAATGACAACTGTTATTTTTGAATTTGAAACAACCTAAAACAATTTATTTACCCTCAGACCTATAAATATTAGTTTGTTTTAACTTAAAATAATTAGTTTGTTCCAACCTAAAATAATTAGTTTGATCAACCTTCAACAAGGTTGCAAGAATTTAAACTTTTCAGGTTAAACTAAATTAAATGATTTACTTTTGAGTCAATGTCAAATATTTTGAGTGATTGATTACAAATTTAAATTTTTTAAGTTGATCCAAGGTTTTTATTTTTTTCAGTATATTATGCCCAGATTCTGATTGGTGTGTCGTCAGTTTTGTTGCTGAATGTTTACTGATGGGAAAAAGTGCCATTTAGTTTTAAGTGCTGAGAATATGTAAAATTTAATCAACTTCTACTTCCAAATTCCTAAGAATAAAAGCATGTTATCAAATGTCTTAAAGCTAAGAATCACTCTTACTCTCCCAGTTATTTAAGAGCTCTTAGAGGTCTCTCAGGTGGTTAGGAGTGGTCAGTAAGGGCCTTGTGACTTGCACTGAGGAGACAGAGACAAATTTTTCTCAGAGAGAAGAATGTTTGACGACGCAGCAGTTAATCAAATGGCATCGCTTTGGACAGAGCAGCAGGTATCATACTTGGCGCTGGTTAATGTTGGGCTGAACTTGCCTTTATAACATGTTCTCCACTGGTCGACTAATTCAGCAAGCAGTAGCCTCTTCTTCCTCCCTCCCGCCTATCTCGGTCTTCTTTGGAAACCTATGGTGGCTGATTATATCATAAAATATAGGCTATTTATAGGCAGGTAAGTTAACGGCACACAGGTTTACAATTTATAGTTAAGAAATATAAAATGTGTTTATCTTTTCATTTCCAATCTCATTTCAAAATCTTTTATTGTCAAGTGTGTGTTGAATGTAAACTTTTACCATTTAATGTGAATTTATCTGTATATATACCTGTTCACAGCAAAGTGTTGTGAATCATCTCAGACTTGAATTATTTTACTCTTTAGTCAATTCTTAGCAGTGTTCTTGTGAGTAATTCCCAGAGGCTTGATAAATATCGGCTCCAGGTCAACTCTTTTACTAGATCATGCTAATGTTGACTGCATTTCAAGCCATGATGGCCTGTGTCTAGGATGGGCAAATGAAGCTTTCATGAATCACCAAGCTTTCCCCTGATTCTTCCGGGAAAGGATTTGAAGCTTCGAGAGTGTCGAAAACAGCACCATCTGGTGTTTAGTAAAACAATTAAGCAGCCAAAACTCTCTGTGAAAGAAGTCACAGACAAAGCAGACACCACAATTTCCATAGATAGTTTCATGTTATGCGCACAAATAAAAGCTCAACAGAGTGTGTGTGTGTGTGATAAATTCATTTAACCATTAAACTGTGGAATTTAATGCCAGTATTAATATAAATATTTTGTAACATAAGAATAATGTACACATACATACCGGAAGCCTCTGGAACCGCATGGTAAAAAAACCTTATATCTCGTTATTTCAATGTAAGGTGGATCCTCACAGCTGTTCTGACTGCAGGTTGCCGTAATGACTAAAGAAACGTTATTCAGCAAGATGATAGAAACTGTACATTTCTCGTTTTACTTCACTCCACTGCAGCTTATACCAACGACGGAAATAAGCGCAGGACAATAGCTAACATGTGGAGAGCGCTGTTATAATGTGACTATATTGTATTGCAATAGGTAACACTTCAAAGTCAATACCAAATCAAACTAGTTAGCACATCATTTGTAATTGGAAAGAATTTAATGACAAAATCTAGTTATGGTTAGACTTAAAATAGTTGGCAAAATAAATGTATGAGATGATGAAAACTTATACCATTAATCGTACTCTAGCATGAATTTTACCTGAGAGAGAGAGAGAGAGAGAGAGAGAGAAAACAAAGAAGAGAAGAGAGCAAAGGAGAGAAGAGCCAAAGAGAAGGCCCCCAAGAAGAGAGAGCAGAGAATAAAAAGACCCAGAGAATAAAAGAGACAGAGCAACAGTTCCTTCAGTCGGTCACAAGTGCCGACGTAGACGCCGGACGCCACCGACGCCAATTGGGATCACTTCAGAGCCCCTAACAGCTTCGCAGATATATAGAGAACAGGCTAATGAGAATTGGCGTGCGCGAGATTTGCATCTCGCCCCCGCCGCGTCCGGGTATAAAGCGGAAGTGAAATGCACGCACGCTTGTCATTCACTTCGGAGCCGAACGCAATGCTGATGAAGAACGAAACGAGAGAGAGAGAGAGAGAGAGAGAACAGACGCAACAGAGAGAACGAGAGGCCAGAGAGAGAGGGAAACGCGTGGTGTTGGCGTAGGACGGCACAACCAGCGTGATCGCGCTTCTGCTGCACATAAGAGGAGGAAAAACAACTGCTGTTCTCACAGCAAGAGAGTGTGAGTGCACACACACGGGCTGCACTATTTCCCGGTGTGTTGCCGCGGTCTCTCCCTGAGTGCTTCAGCACAAAAAAAAAAAAAAAAAAGAGCTGCGCTTTTTCATTAAAGAGAGCTACACTGGTGTGACATCAGCGCTCTTTTCGAGATGTCATTCCACCCGTAGCGCTTACTGGATGCGGTCGCTCTCGTCACCCGCTGACGGTCACAACGCTGTATCACGTGCCTGGGCTTACAGCACGCTGAGGCAGCCTTTGTGGATAGTCTGTGTTCTCACCGCGTGGAACATGACTCATCGCAGCGCCTAGGTCGAGACTCGCCACATTCGTGAAGGTGGAGTCCCCTTACGCCATGCTCCTCGATCTACTCATTCCCCAGAATAGATCTACTTCGACGAATGGCCGGGTGACCTGAGGATTACGTGTTAGGGCTAACCCGCTGCAGCCACTCCGCAGGCCCCCAACTCCCCTCACAAGCGCCGCTACCGGTTGAGAGCTCCGGAGGGACCCGCTGGCCCCTCCCATGGGCGCCCGGCGGCCTCTTCGAGCTCCGGCGGAGGAGCAGATGTCGATCGCGCTGCATCGAGGGGGAGTTCCAGTCCTCGGAGGATGAAGATCTGGCTGCACTGCCTTCCCCTCTGGGAGAGTGGCAGCGGCTTCCAGGTCAGACCCCGAGTTGACGGCTTGGCGCTTCTCGGTCGCCGAAAAGGTCGTCGGCTTGGAGTGGAACCTCCACCACGCCCGAACCTTCTAGGTTGACGACAGCCTCTTCGTGGGCGGGCCGCTGGTTCTCAGCGCCCCGCCCCGGCACCTTTTCCCGGAGGTGCATGAGGAGCTCACCAGGTCGTGGTCGACACCCTTAGTGCCAGGAACCACCCGTGGCTCCTCCTCCTCACTACCTCTTGGACGGCGCGGCAAGCTTGTGGGTACGTGATTCCGCTGTGGAGCGGGCTGCCGCGAGCGCAAACTATGTCCGCGCATCGGGCCTCCACCTGGCGCGGTGACCCACGCTCCCGGCCCGCTGCCTGTGTTCTCTCCAGTCTGACCGCGGGCGTTTAGCAGGTCTTGTGGCCAGGCTGCGCCCGCCTTGCATGCCATGGCGCTGCTTCAGGTGCATCAGCCCAGGCACTCATGGATATGCACGGCGGGTAGTTCTGCCCAGAGTGTCCTCCCGAGCCCTCGAGCGGCGACGGACTCCGCCTCCGGCGACGGTAGTCACCGCCTCGTTCCACGTCAGGCGATGTCCACTCTAGTGGTCCAGGAGCGGCATCTCTGGCTCAACCTGGCCGATATGAGGAGACCGATAAGACTCGGTTCCTGGACTCCCCCATCTCCCCGCCGGTTGTTCGGCGACGCCGGCGAGAGCTTTGCCCAGCAGTTCTCGCCGCCCAGAAGCAGACGGGAGCGGCTGGTAAATACATCCTGCCCGGCGGTCAGCTGCTGCTCTCCACCCCGCCGCCGCCGCAGCACCTCCGCCTGCTCGGGCCGCCGGCAGGACGCCCGCCCGCTGCCCCCGCTCCCGCCCAGCCCAGCAGCAGCCTCCACCCGGCGCCGGCGTGGAGCCGGCCGTGGGAAGCGACGCTCCAGCCCGCTCAGGTCCGCTGCCAAGCCAGGTGGCAAGCGCTCAGCGTGAAAGAGACCCTGAGACGGGCCACCCAGAGATGGGAGGACTGTTTCTCGAGACGGCCGCAGCACTCTCCTCCCCGTGAGGAGGGCCGAGGGCGATTATGGTCATCCTGTTCCGCCGCCAGCCCCAGTGCTAGCGGCACCCAAATTGTCAATAAAAGAGCAGTTTCGGAATCTCTGGGTGCCAAGAGAGTGCGCTGGCGGTGTTCGACGCTTCATGCCTTGTCACCCTCAGGCGCCTCTTATCGCCCAGCAGGGGTGCCGGCCTGTCTGGGACGCCACCAACGCCTCCCCACACTTCTCGCTGGCCCCTCAGCGAAGCAGGTAAGTGTTGCACAGCACACTCAGACCCCACCTTGGGCCGCTACCATGCCGCTCAGAGTCGGGTCCCTGCATGCCGCCGCTACCCCGCTGGGCGGGCAATGCTCAGGTGCCGCTGGTCCCGCTTGCACCGTTCCTGGGAGCCTGGCTCTGCGCTTCCCAGCCCGCTCTCGCTGGCTCATCCGCACTCATCAGACCTGCCATGCGATTCAGTTCGCCCGGCGCCCTCTGTTCAGGGCTGCCACTTCACCTCCGTGGACGGGGCGAGAATGCCCTGTGCTCCAGGCGAGATCGCAGTCCTACTGGCGAAGGACGCGACAGAGCCGTCCCCTCCAGCCGTGAGCATGCGAAGACCGGCTTCAGCAGCCCGCAGATTTCATTGTACCCAAGAAAAAGCGCGGTTACACCGATCTTGGATCTGGCACTTCTGGAACCAGTCCTTCACAGGCTGCCGCTCTGTGATGTTAACGCAGGAAACGATCTTCAGGTGCGCCCGCTCCTCAAGATTGGTTTGCAGCGATCGCACCTGAAGGACTCGTGCCAGACATTCATGTCTCGATTCTCTCGACACAGACCGCTCCTACGCTTTGCATCTCGACGGACGCAGCATATCAGCATAAGGTCCCACCTGGCTGGCCTCTGTCGCCCGTCTTCACAATTTAAACGTCGCGGAGGCCATTGCTCCCATGAGAGAGCGTGCAGGTTCGGGGGATTCTCAACTACTCTCACGACTGGCTGATCTCTGCCCAGTCAGCGAGAGCAGTTGTGCGAACACAGGGACATGGTGCTCCGCCACCTTTGCCAGGTTAGCTTCAGGTCAACTGGGAGAAGAGTAAACTCTGCCCTCGTGAGAGGATCTCTTCTCGGATGGAGATAGACTCGTCGCCCGGATGGCGCTGCCACCACCGAGGAGCGCGCCCAGTCAGGGGTGCTGAACTCATGCGGAACTCGCTCGAACGCAGGATAGCGTACCACTGAAACATTTTCAGAGGCTCCTGGGGCATATGGCGCCCGCGAGCCGCAGTAACACCGCTTGGGATTGCTTCATGAGACCGCTTCAATGTTGGCTCCATCGACCGGTCCTCGAGATGGGCGTGGCGCAGCGGAACCTCTCCTGCGTCCGCGACGCCGAGATGCCGCTAAAACCTTCAGCCCGTGGTCGATCTTCATTTCTAAACTCAGGCAGGCGGCGGGGCTGGCGCACTCAGACGCCAGCACCCACGGCGCCTATCCCCTAGCACACGGCTTGCGTCAGTCCGGACAATCAACCGGCAGCTAGTATATCACTAACTGGAGCGCAGAGGCCCGCCCACTCAGCCGCTTCAAAAACGCAAGCCAGAGGCAAGCACGTTGGTCCGCACGGGACAGCACCGCGGCCGCTATGCATATCAACAAACAGGTGGCCTACGCCCGCCGCATGTCACAACTTCGCTCGCCATATCTCTTCCAGGAGTCAGAAGCATCTGAGGTCGCCGTACATCTATATTCCGGGCCTGCTCACTGTATATGTCGATTTGAGTTTCACCGGCCAGCCAGTGCTCCCCGGGAGAGGAGACCTGTCTCAGGTGGTCCACAGCTGATCTGGAGCCGCTTCAGTCGCGCAGGTAGATCTGTTTGCCGCCCCGACTTCACCCACTGCCAGCTGTTCTATTCCCGACCGAGTCTCGGTTCGGGATGCGCGCTGGCACACAGCTGGCTCCTGGGCTCACGCAAATATGCTTCAGTGAGCTTCCTCTTTGCACAAACACTGTGCAAGGTCAGGGGTGATGAGGAGCAGGTCCTGTTGGTCGCCTCCGCACTGGCCCAACAGGACTTTGGCTTCGGGAACCAGCGCTCCTCGCGACAGCACCCCCTTGGCCCATTCTCTGAGGAAGCGACCTCTGACTCAGAGATCGGCACCTCTGGCACCCGCGCTCCGGACTCCTCTGAACTCCATGTCTGGTCCCTGATCGGACGCGGAGGTTCTAGGCGTGTCTGGCCACAAGCTGGTAGACACCACGCTTCCGCCAGAGCGCCTCTCTACAACGGCACCCCACGCCGTTGAAGTGGAACTCAGCTTGTCGTATCGGTGCTCTTTCTCACGAGAAGACCCCAAGCGTGTTCGGTCGCAGTTCTGGTGCTTCTTCCTACAAGACGGTTGAGCCGGAAGGCTGTCTCTCCACCCAAAGTTTATGTGGCCGCCATCGCCGCCAATCATGACTACGCCGTAGGCGGGAAGTCCTGGTAAAAGCGCCACCGATCTGATCGTCAGTTCCTGAGTGGGGCGAAAGATGACCTAATCCGCCGCCTCCTCTCTCTCTCTATACCCTCTTGGGACTCGTCCTCTGGTGCTGGGGACCCGCACTGCAGAGGTGCCTCCTTTGAGCCTTGCAGCTCAGCTGAGTTAAAAATTCTGTCCCTGAACATTGGGTACTCTGGACGGGGCATTGGTCTCTCCATCAAGAGGGAAGGGGACCTGCAGGCATTTTCTGGGGTCGATTTGAATGCAGCCTGGAATTGGCCTTGGTAATCCTCAGCCTGGGTCCTGAGACTCCCGGCCGGGATATAGCCCATGTTCCATGGCTGTTCACTCCTCACTTTCCTCCGGGGACCAGGTGGTGAGCCTGCAAGCGCCGCCTCTCTGGAGTGAGGCAGACCCAGCTCCTAGCTTTTTCTCTGTCCCGGGTCCGCGCTTAAGCGGACTCACGTGGACAGAACGTTAAAAGCTTCAGGGGACCTCAGAATCAGGCCTCTTCGGCCTGTTATGGAGGACAGCAGAAGGGAAAGCAGCTGTTCTGGGCAGAGGATGGCCCACTGATAGTGGATGCCATCGCCTCATGCGTATGAAACTCCAAAAGACGTGCCTCTTCCGCCCGCCCAGGTTACATTCTCCACTTCCACCAGGGGTGTGAAGCTTTTCCTGGGCGCTGGCTCAGTGGCTACTCGCTGGCAGATATTTGTAGGGCTGCGGCTGGCGACACCTGCACAATGCTCGGCCAGGTTCTATAGCCTGGCCGGTAGAGCCGGTGTCTTCCCTGTGTGCTCACTTCCCATAGTCGCAACACCGGCGCTCTGCTCTAAAGCAGTCACGCTTGCTGCACACTCCCTTCCCATGGAACGGATATCGCAGGCGCTATATGCTTCAGCGTCGACCTCCTCAGCATGGTGGCTTAATCCCTGCTCGAAATCCTCTCAATCCTCGCAGTCGGATCGGCGGGAGCCGGCTCGACGCCAACAGCGCTCAACGACCGTATAGTTGGTGGAACTTGTGTTAGGCTGTTCCATATGTTGTGACCCCACGGGCGGTCCCATATGCGTATTCTCCACGGTCATAGTCCTCAGTGGCGAGCTAAACGGCCGGAGTCTTTTCCCTCTCTGCCGCCAGTCCTCAGTGTGGTGTGGACCCCCGCCAAATGGCCGCATGAGTCCCGGGGCACGCTTTCTCTTCCCAGCTGCGATCCAACAGTCGGCTGAGGGGTCTCGGCGGAACAGCAGCTGACTCTCTCAGCACTTCACCATACAGCCGGGTCTGGAGTGGCTCTCCCAGGGCGCCAGCGGTAGCAACTGCGGCGGTTCCAAAGGGATCCCACCGGCGATGCCCATGCCGCCGAACGTGACTGACTGAAAGGGAACGGCGTCGTATTTCGATGCATGTATACTCGCTCCCGACGCTGGAACGGACTTGCCGCCCGTCAGCCACAATTGTTAAAACGCCATCACCGCAGGCCGAGGCCGTAATCCGCTCTCAGTGAAAAACAAACGCAGCGCTGCATTTCCACTTCCGCGATATCCGATGACACTGGCGGAGCGCCGAGATGCAAATCTCGCACGCCAATTCTCACTGGCCTGTTCTCATATCCGGCGCCGTTAAACCCCAGTGATCCCCACCCGCCGGCAGACGCCCGACGACGCCTCCGCTCCTCCTTCAGGGAATCCAGGGTTACCACGCAATCGAGATAATGTTACAATCTTCTTTTTATCTATTCCGGACCATGTGACTGAAACCCTAATGAGCCATTCAAACTGGACCAATCAGACTCAAACTTCCCCACGGTGTTACAGGTGTGACACAACATTTGGTCACAGGTTCTTCAGCATTTCTTTGTCTTTAGGGAATCTAAAAATGGCTCTTCTGGAGAGAGAGATGTAAAGAAACAGTAAAGCAAATGTCTTTGTTCATTTTAAAAATCAAATATCTTTGATTATTTTCAATTCTTTTCAGTCTCTCTTCAAGCACCATTGGCCACAATCATTGAGTCCAAGGTGGCACAGTCCACAAAGACATGCTTTCTGTTGTGTAGATGTCATCTTCAGACTTTCTCATCCACACCTTGTTGCAAAAGCAGCTGGCTTCTTCCGTCTTTCAGTTGTCTTTTGTTCTCATCTCAGTCCCGCATGAGAAGGTTCCCATCAATGGTGTTACACTCAACCATTGATATGCAAAACGTCCATTGAACCCCCTTCTTCACACTGAGAACAGTCACTGAAGGTTAGAGCAAACACTTGTCCTCTTTTCTGAGGACACAGGATGGTGCAGCAGGGATCCTGTATGATTAAAAGAACATATATACACAACAAAGAACAAAAGTATACATGGTATTTGTCAGTTATTGGAAGTTTGATGTGGTCAGATTAAATAGTTCTACAATAAGCCATTAAATCTGTGTACTTAATAAATTTGGTCATGTTGAGAATAAAAGAAGATCTCAATAAGTTTCTATATTGCTTCTGAAACATTTAAAATAAATTTGTATTATAACAAACAACAATCATTGTTGGTTTAAATCCCTTTTTCATGAAGAGTAATATTCAGTGTAAACTCAAATACAGAAATTCATTCCATAGATGTCCAAAAACATTACAAAGTCAAATGGACAAAATACAAGACTCAAATGCATTGTTACAATACAATGATAAAATGAAATGTTTACACTTAGGTAAGAATGAGAAATGCATAAATTCACATGAAATTTGACATTTGAACTTGGTGAGACACATTATAACTAACTGATTTAGTAAAATCTGAAAAAGACAAAGTTAACAACTGGGAGAAATTCACAGTTATAATACAGTCTAGGATGTAAAGACTTCTTAAATAAAATAGAATACATTTTGTGAGGTTGATGTAGATGGTAGATTTGACTTGTCTGTGAAGATCAACTATGTGGTTGCATTTATTGTGGCTATGTGTGAAACCAAGCCTCAAACACGGTGAGGAGGTTTTATAATCAGGATGCAAATTTGGTCCTGTTGAACAGGAAGCCAAACATGAGAATGAGCAGGTGGTCTGGCTCAAAACCAGTGTTTGTGTTAGGAGCATGATAAAGTGCAAAGGTCAGAGTTACT
>CM031963.1:35284101-35319101 GCA_018749465.1 Paracanthobrama guichenoti
ATCTTGAATCTCTACAAGCATGAGTCCTCTCTGTTTAGCGGGGCTGTACGAGTGAACCATATCGATAGGGAATGTACTCGGTTACTAACGTAACCTTGATTCCCTGAGATAAAGGGAATAAGTATTGCATAGCTGGCCGTGCTATTATACTACACGACTAAGCATTCATCACTTCAGTCAAGTTAATCTGAATCCTATGGCGAGACGAGCCCATTTTATAGAGCCCATTCCAGCGGGCTGTGCACCAATTGCTTCGCGCAGATACAATGCAACGCCACTGCGTTCTTCAATAAAGGCTTCAACATTCTGAACATTTCTTCAACATTCATATGTTCGACTTCGCCAGTCGGAGATCACCAAAATTAATATTAAAGAGGTGTGTGAACTCGCAAGTACGATGGCAGATGCAGTTTTTTGTTCTGGTCCGCTCCTGTTTAAAGGAGTGATGAGATACTTAGCAGACTATCATCACTCAATGGCTGGTTGTCTAAGTGGTGTCCACAAAATAACATAGGGTTCATAGACAATTGGAAAAAGCTTTTGGGGCAGACCTGACCTGTTGAAGAGGATGGCATCCATCCTTCTTGGAGTGGTGCCGCTCTTCTCTCTAGTAATTTGGCATATAGTCTTAAAGCTAAACCTTGACTAACTGGGGCCCAGGTCAGGAAGCAGACGGACTGGCTTACCCGACCGTCTGCTAGCTGTCTCCCGTTACAGAAGTCAGATAAATCCCAACACATAGAGACTCTTTCACCTAGATATTATCACATAGAGACTGTGTCTGTTCCCCGAATTAGTAAATACAAAAAAAACATCAAGACCATTCAACAGTAAAAACTTAAATGATGTCAAACAAATAACAACAGATATAATACAGATAATCAAATGATAAAGCTCGGGTTGCTGAATATTCAATCCCTTTCCCCAAAAGCACTTATTGTTAATGATATGATTACAGATAATAATCTAGATGTGCTGTGTTTGACAGAAACCTGGCTAAAACCTGGCGACTACATTACTTTAAATGAGTCCACCCACAAGATTATTGTTATAAACACAGTCGCGTCTGAAAGGTAAAGGGGAGGTTTGCTGTAATTTATAATAATATCTTCAGTATTACTCAGAAGTCTAGTTTCAAATATAATTCTTTTGAAGTTTTGGTGCTTTATGTAGCGTTATGTAGTGTAATTGATAAATCCCGTTTGACATTTGTGTTGGTTACTGTATACAGGCCACCAGGGCACAATACAGACTTTATCAAAGAATTTGCTGACTTTCTATCAGAGTTAGTACTGGCTGCAGATAAAGTACTAATTGTTGGTGATTTTAATATCCATGTAGATAATGAAAAGACGCATTGGGATTAGCATTTAGAGACATTCTAAACTTTATTGGAGTAAGGCAACACGTGTCAGGACCCACTCATCGCCTTAATCATACTCTAGACCTAATATTGTCACATGGAATAAATGTTGATAACGTTGAAATTCTGCAGCAGAGCGACGACATCTCAGATCATTACCTAGTATCATGTATAATTAATTTAGCTAAGGCTGCAAAGCCGTCCCCTTGCTTCAAATACTATCACTGCAGCCACTAAAGATTGCTTTTTAAATAATCTTCCTCATCAGTTTCATCTCCTCAGCATCCCAGATAGCCTAGAGGAACTTGATTTTGCAACAGAAACTACTGACTCTCTTTTTTCCAGCACTTTAGACACAGTTGCTCCCCGGCGCTTAAAGAAGACTAAAGAAAATAGTCCAACGCCGTGGTACAACGAGCACACTCGGGCCCTTAAAACAGCAGCCAGGAAAATGGAGCGCAGCTGGAAGAAAACAAAACTAGAGGTTTTTCGTAATTCAAGGAAAGAGAGCATGATCGCATACAGAAAGGCCGTAAAAACTGCTAGATCTGCTTATTTCTCGACTCTCTTAGAAGAAAACAAACACAACCCTAGGTATTTATTTGATACAGTGGCTAAGTTAACCAAAAATAAAGCTTCTACTTCTGATGGTTGTAAACAGTCATCAGAAGTAGATAATTGACTAATTCTGTAGGATCAAGTTGAGTTTTTTTAATAAGTGCTTTGATAAGCCAACTTAAAAGTTTTCGGTACATATCCTAATGACAAAGATGAGTTAATGATATTAAGAAGAGGATCTATGACCTCTGGTAGCATCTCTTTTAATAGCCTAGTCGGTATAGGGTCGAGCATACATGTTGTTGATTTAGATGATTTCTATAGACAGACTGGTAAGCCAGTCCGTCTGCTTCCTGACCTGGGCCCCAGTTAGTCAAGGTTTAGCTTTAATACTATATGCCAAATTACTAGAGAGAAGAGCAGCACCACTCCAAGAAGGATGGATGCCGTCCCTCTTCAACAGGTCAGGTCTGCCCCAAAAGCTTTTCCAATTGTCTATGAACCCTATGTTATTTTGCGGACACCACTTAGACAACCAGCCATTGAGTGATGATAGTCTGCTAAGTATCTCATCACTCCTTTTAACAGGGAGCGGACCAGAACAAAAAACTGCATCTGCCATCGTACTTGCAAGTTCTAAAACGCTAACTAAAAACGCATCTCTTTGCTATGGCTTACACACAAAACATTATCAATCTCTATTATTCAAATCAGTAAATGATTGTTAGGCTGCATTAACTAGGTCAGCCAGAACCAGGAACACTTCCCATAGCACCTGATGTACTCGTTACATCATAAGAAGAATGGCATCTACGCTAATGTTAGTCTCTCTGTTTATCCCGAGGTTTACTGCAGTCAGCCGGATCCGGGTCGTATCCAGATCAGATGGTGGACCAGCGCCTGGACATGACCAACGCATCCCTGAAATGCCTGCAGAGAACATGTCAAATAAACTCCCCCCGTAAATGCTGCATCGACACGACATCCTCATTAAACCCATGCTCAGTTGGGGACACCTAAATTTCATCTATATTACCGATCTCCCCGCATTGAAATTAGCTGGATAACATCACCGTTTCACCAGAATGGCTGTACAAATTCTGTTGCATTATTTTCCTGTTAACAATGTGAAGCTGCTTTGAAACAATTGGACTTGTTAAAAGTGCTATATAAATAAAGGTGATTTGATTTGATTTGATTTGAAAACAAACTCATTTTGTTTAACAGTTGAAAGAGTTAACATTAACATTGAAACATTATAGCATTAACACAGTACAAGAATATAAAAGAAAAGAAAAAAAAACAATGAAACGTAAAATACCTGTGGATTAACATGCATAAAGATCATATCACTCTTATGGACGTTTCAGTTATTATTCCTATATGACATAACAGTTGTTAGTTAATTAAAGACTAAGCCATGTCAATAACATATCATACTGCCCACTCGATATAACTTCATGTTCTTAATCCACTCACACATAAAACATACAACAGAACACTGCAAACAGTCTCAGTACTAGTTACAATAAAATATCTAGTCGATTTATGCACTTTATAAATGTATATTAGCCATAAAATGAAGAGCTCAGAAAAGCGCTTACCTCAGCCCAGCAAACTGGCGAGAGGCGCGCACTGAATTGAAAATGGCGTCAGTAGAGCGCCAGAAGAAAATAAATAGAAGAAAGAAGAAAATAAAAGTCTCTAAAGCATTTACAGCAGAATCAGCAAATATTGCTCAAAGAAAAACAGGAATAAAACAGTAATCCAATAAAAGGATTTTAGTGAAAAAGCAGTGTATTACATTCAAACTTAATTCACTTTAACTGCGTTTTCCCTGACCCTCCGGACTAGGCTGTCACCCAGCTGCCTTGTTATACTGGACTTTAGGCCTTCCAACTTACTCGTAACAGCATGATTCAGCATCTTCATCAAAGGTATCACTTTGGTGGCAGACACCCTTTTCTCCACAGAAAGCTCTACTGTAGCCTGGTGGAAACATGTAAAGCATCTTAGACTGCCTCATACTCCAGGGATGTAGGAGGGGTGATGCCGGTCCTTAGAGAGGTCAGGGCTGCCCCCACTGGCTCTCTCAGCTGATAGAGCCGTTCCAGCATGTTATAAGTGCTGTTCCAGTGAGTGTCCACTTCAATGATCAGTTTCTCTTTTTGATGTTTTATTAACACATTTCTGGAGGAGCACGTTCAGACAATTAAACCAAATTAAACACAAGTGGAGCACATTTAGATAATTAAACCTAATTAAACACAAGTGGAGCACGTTCAGATAATTAAACCTAATTAAACGCATTCAGTTAGTCAATTTAATCAATGATAATAGGTGAAATACACAGAAATACACATAACCTTTACTCTATTTAATTTGATGTAAGTGTGAACTCGTGAATGTTGTAGTGCCGGTTCGGAAATAGGTAACAAGTTTCCTACATTTGTATCGAATTTCACTGAAGCTACTGATGTCATCAAAAGAATTCCTCACAATGAGATTTAGTGCATGTGCAATGCATATTGCATCCCTAACATTCAATGATCATACACATGCGATCATATGGGCTGCCGCATCAGTTACCAAGTACTTCACTTTATCCTTTATGCCCCACTCCTCCATGAGCTTGATATGTCCAGTAGGCAAGTTCTCAGCAGTATGGCTCTTAGGGAAATGATCTACGCCTAGCAAAATAGTGCAGAGCTTGTCATTTTCATCTATTAAATGGCAAATTCCCATTCAGTCGGTCACTCTCGACGCCACGTCGGTGATTGCATCAAATCAGCATTTTGCTTCGGAGCTGAGTGGTAGATGGTGACGCCAGCTATCACTCCTTACCTCGCAGTGACTGAAGCGGAGCCGCCTTTCGGAAGCAATCTCTTCAGTTGGTGTTGTTGTGACGGCACTGCAGAGGGTCATGTGGTTTCAATCATCTCTCTTTGTTGTTCGTTAGAACGATCACAAGGGCTGTTCTCACAGCTGGTTCGGTGCGCTAGGTGGAGAGCGCTGAAAAGCCGTTCCCACGGCTGGTAAGAGCGCCCTTGTGTGAGAGAGCGCGCACGTCAGGCTGCACTACCCCCTGACTGTGTTGCCGCGACCCCTCCCCTGCGTGCTTCAGCACCAAGGAGAGTGTCCTTCTGAAAGAGCTTGCACAGATAGAGCTTGCGTCTTTTTCAAGATGACATTCTATCTGTGTGTTTCTGGATGCAGTGGTTTCCTGTCACCGAGGGATGGTCATCAGCACTGTATCTCGTGTTTGGGCGTTCAGCACGCTGAGGCAGTGCTGGTGGATGAATCATGTTCTCACTGCGGGAACATGACCATCTCGGAGTTGCGATCGAGGCTCCGTCTCGCAAGGGGCGGAGCCCCCGTGCCTCTGCCTCGATCTAACCCTCCTCAGAGAGTTACTTCAGGCAGTAGCCCGGCTGATTTGAGGGTTACGGTGAGCGCGTTTCCCCCAGGGAACCAACCCCCGGGGAACCCTCATCCCTCTCGCACTCCGCAGCCAGTAGAGCTACCATTGGAACGCGGTGGGCCATCCACAAGATGTGCATCATCCGTATCCTTTGGGGCTCCTCTCAAGGACCAGATGTCCATCGCTGCATCGGAGGGAGGGTCAGAACTCTCTGGAGAGGATGTGTCGGCACAGGGGGCTCCTCCTTTTTTCCCGGCGGTGCACAAGGAGCTCACGAGGTCATGGACGGCACCTTTTACTGCCCAAAACCGGCCCAGTGGATCCTCCTCCCTCACCACCCTCGATGGCGGACCTGCAAAGGGATACACACAGGTTCCTCCTGTGGAACAGGCCGTTGCTATGCAACTGTGCCCTAACTCCACTTCCAGGGGGAACCCGTGTCTTCCCTCCAAGGCCTGTAGGTACTCATCCGATCTGATCAGGAAGGCCTACCAGGCTTGTGGAGAGGCAGGCTCTGCCTTACACGCTATGGCGTTGTTGCAGGTCCATCAGTCCCAGGCACTGAAGGCCCTGCACAAGGGTGGTCACAATCCCGCAGTTCTTCAGGAACTGAGAACCGCAACGGACCTTGCACTTCGTGCAACGAAGGTTTACGGCGCGGGCCGTGGGTCGTGCGATGTCCACCATGGTGGTCCAGGAATGGCATCTCTGGCTGTGTCTGGCAGACATGAGGGAGACCGACAAAGTCAGGTTCCTTAACTCCCCCGTCTCCCAGACTGGCCTTTTCGGCGACGCGGTCCAGAACTTCGCCCAGCAGTTCTCGGCCGCACAGAAGCAGACTGAGGCGATCAGTCACATCCTGCCACGGTAGTCAGCTGCTGTCTCCACCCCGGCACCAGCAGCACCTCAGCCTGCTCGTCGCCGCAGCAGCAGCCTCCACCCAAGCGGCGTCGTGGAGCCGGGCGCAAGCAGGCCGCCCCACCCATCCAGGGGCCTGCCAAGAGGGGTGGCAAGGCCAAGGGCAAGCGGCCCTGAGACAGACAACCTGGAGATGAGGAGGACTGCTCTTCTGGAGACGGTGACCGCACCGCTCCATCCCCCGGAAGAGGGCCAGGAGGAGAATCTTGTGTTCCATTTTGTTTCTGTTTCGGTACCCAAATTCTCAATAAAAGAGCAGTTTCTTCCATCTCCGGGTCCTCAGGGGGCTCAGAGAGTTGTGGCCGGTCAAACGCCGGACCACACTCATCCTCCCCCTTCGCCAGCGGGATTACTCCCCCCCACCTGTGGAATCAGGTAAGTGTTGCACGGCACACTCTGCAGGTCGCCTCCACGAGACAGCCATCCCAGCCCGGTACCTGCATTCCACCTTGCTGCCCCACAGTGGGTAAGCCGGTGGTCCCTATGGTCCCGCTTGCTCCCCGCTCCATCTCGCTGGCTCATTCGGACCATCAGGCTTGGCTACGCGATTCAGTTTGCCCGTAATTTTCATGTCTCGATCCTTCCTCTACACAGGCCATTTCTGCACTTTGCGTTTGAGGGTTGAGCATATAAGTACAAAGTCCTGCCCTTCGGGCTGTCCTTGTCCCCCCGTGTCTTCATGAAAGTCACGGAGGGGGCCCTTGTGCCCATGAGAGAACAGGGCGTTCGCATCCTCAACTATCTCGACGACTGGCTCATTCTAGCACAGTCCAGGGATCAGTTGTGCGAACACAGGGACCTGGTGCTCAGACACCTCAGCCAGTTGGGTCTTCGGGTCAACTAGGAAAAGAGCAAACTCACCCCCGTGCAGAGGATCTCTTTTCTCGGTATGGAGTTGGATTCGGTCGAGCAGACAGTGTGCCTCACAGAGGAGCATGTCCAGTCGATGCTGAACTGCCTGAACACGTTTCAAGGCAGGATGGCAGTTCCACTGAAACAGTTTCAGAGGCTCCTGGGGCATCTGGCAGCCGCGGCAGCAGTAACACAGCTCTGCCTGCTTCATATGAGACCGCTTCAGCATTGGCTACACGGCCGAGTCCCGAGATGGGCGTGGCAACGCGGCACTCACCAGGTGAGCATTACACCGGCCTGTCACCAGTCCTTCAGTCCGTGGTCAGACCCCTTGTTCTTTCGGGCCGGAGTGCCCCTGGAACAGGTGTCCAGGCATGCTGTGGTTTTCACGGATGCCTCCATACTGGCCCAACCGGACCTGGTTCCCAGAACTTATGATAAGGTAAGGCGGTTGGGAAGCATGACCTGGTCGTCAGGTTCCTTAGGGGGGGGCGAGACGGTTAAATCCTCCTCGACCCCCCTCCATACCCTCTTGGGATCTTGCTCTGGTGCTCCGAGCACTCCAGAATGCCCCATTCGAGCCTTTGCAGTCAGCAGAGCTAAAGATTCTGTCTATGAAGACTTTGCTGTTGGCTGCATTGGCCTCCATCAAGAGGGTAGGGGACCTGCAGGCATTTTTGGTTGACGAATCGTGCCTAGAATTCGGGCCGGGTAATACCCATGTGGTACTAAGACCCCGGCCTGGCTATGTGCCCAAGGTTCCTACCACTCCCTTCAGAGACCAGGTGGTGAACCTGTAAGCGCTGCCCCCGGAGGAGGCAGACCCAGCCCTAGCTTTGCTCTGTCCCGCCGCGCTCTGCGGATCTACGTGGATAGAACTCAAAGCTTCAGAACCTCAGATCAGCTCTTTGTCACGGAGGCCAGCAGAAGGGAAAGGCTGTCTCCAAGCAGAGGATGGCCCACTGGATAGTGGATGCCATCACCTTGGCTTACCAAGCACAAGGTGTGCCCTGTCCGCTCAGGGTGCGAGCACACTCTACTAGAAGTGTTGCATCCTCCTGGGCGCTGACACGTGGTGCCTCGCTGTCAGACATCTGTAGAGCTGCGGGCTGGGCGACACCCAACGCGTTCGCTAGATTCTATAACCTACGTGTAGAGCCGGTCTCCTCCTGTGTTCTCACCTCAAACTGGTAGAAGCACTGAGAGGCCCCAGCTCTTGTCGGCTTGCTGCGCTCCAGCGCTCTTATTCTCCAGAAGCAAACTCTGTGAGTCCTCCATCACCCTCGGTGCCGGAAGTCACAGAACGTCGGGCATCAGGCCCCTTGCCGCTGAATCCTTGAGAACCGGTAATGGGCTGGGGTTATATGAGTGACCCTGCGGAGATCCCATATATTCTTCCACGGTCGCTCCTACGGGAAGCCCGTGTCTTTCCCTTGGGAGAGCCTTCCCGTCACCGGAACTGAGCCCCCTACTCCCTTGCGGGCTACGGCTCAGCATTGTACTCCACATAACTCCTCCGGGGTACGATGTGGGCTCCCCAGCGTCCCCTTTTCTAGGCTCGCTTTCCCAGTGTTATCCAATAATTACTGTGCAGGGTCATGCGGAATAGCAGTGATGGACTTCCTGGTGTGAGCCCTGTCTCATCAGGTAAGAGAGCTCAGGCGACTCACACTGGGCACTGGAAGGGGGCAGAGGCCATGGCACTTTGGTAGGGATTCCTATTCGTTGGTACTCCGACGTGGCGTCAAGAGAGACCGACTGAATAGGAACATCTCGGTTACGTATGTAACCCTCGTTCCCTGAAGGAGGGAATGGAGATGCCACGTCCCGTCGCCATGTCCTCTGTACCCTGCTGGGGTGCCTATCTACCTACTCGGCTCCTCAGCAAAAGGCTGATTTGATGCAATCACCTGTGTCTCATTTATACCCGTATGGCGTGGCATGAGCACCTGGTGCAATCATTGCATGCCAATGTGCATTGGCTCGTTTTAGTTACACTCAAAGTAGATTGTCGATTCCTATTCGTCAGTACTTCGACGTGGTGTCTCCGTTCCCTCCTTCAGGGAACGAGGGTTACATATGTAACCGAGATGTTACTGCTAGGCATACATGTGTAGGGATTTCCACATGTCAAATGTAAGGCTTACAGCCGCAACTTTCTGCAACTGCTCTCTGGCCTTCTCCTTAGCCTCCTTGTATTTATTGTCAACCATGACCTTCAAAGCCCGTGGATAAAAATAAATGCAGTTACTCGTAATGTAACTTAAATAATTATGAACCACTGTATTAATCACATACCTTTTTGATTTGGGATCACATAAGTGGGATCCAACACCTGCAGGAGCTCCCTAAATCCAGCATCTTCCACAACGGAAAATGGTTGGGAGTCCTTGATGACCATGTTGACCAGGGCCTCACCATTTATTTTTTGGAATCTATAATAAAATACAATGCTGGTGTAATGTAGGAGTAGCGTAAGCTCAGGTGAGAGTAGACGACCTCTGACCCGACACATGACGTAGGAGTAGCGTAAGTTCAGGTGAGAGTAGACGACCTCTGACCCGACACATGATGTAGGATGCAGGAGTAGCGTAAGCTCAGGTGAGAGTAGACAACCTCTGACCCGAGGCATGACGAGTGACCTCTGACCCGAGGCATGACGTAGGATGTAGGCTTCTTTAAAAAAATCTACTGATTGTTATTTGCTTTACCATTTTCAAATTCAAATAGGTGGGACTAACAGCAACTGATGAATCATAAACACCTTTTTATTTTGACAAGCGTATGTGTCTATAGGGAGAGGGAAAACTACGAAACATAATCTTAATCTTTCTTTTAACAAACTTTAAACTATATAAACTTAAATATGATAAGAAGTTTATTCTTATTCTTATTATTGTTGTTGATAAAATAATTGTATACATCTGTTTGGAAAATTGCCAACTTCTGATTGGGTGGGCCACAACTCTAAGCTGGGTCCGACCTGAGTCTAGTCAAGTCCTCTTTATTTTTATAGCGTTATACAGTACAGATCGTTTTTAAGATCAGCTTTACAGTGATGATTTAGGAAAATGATGATGAGTGATGCAAAGAGAGTTCATTTCTGCTGTACAGTCAATGTTCAGCTGAAGTTAGTTCAGTGTTGATTCAGTTCTGTTGTAAAGACCATTAATTATTAAATAAGTTTCATGTATAAAGCAGGTCTGGAGAAAAGAGACCTGCTTTATAGATGAATTTATATAAATCATATTGTTGAATATTATTGAACAATTGTTGAGGACTTTACGTCACAGGCAAAGGGCAAAACCCTCTGTTGTGCAGTCTTGACAACATTCTCCACACCTTGCTCTTCCTCATTCTCAGCCTCTTTCTCCTCGTCCACCATCTCTTACATGTCCTCTTCCTCCTCTCCCTCTCCCTCCCTCTATGCTGGTATCATCATTCAGTGCAACTGCCTGTTCCTTATATTTCGTACAGTTGGCTTAATCGTACACAAGATGGCGCCGCGGATGGCTGCTTCGGTGTGGAGCTCTTCAGCTTTTGTTTTGTTTTTGTTTGTTTGTTCTGCTTTTAGTCATTCTTTTCCGATCAGTTTCACCAAAGACGAACTACTGGACATTAGGAAACACACACCAGACAATATGTCTGCAGTTTTTGATTATTCAGACGTTTTGTTTGATATCCTTGTTGGAGTCGCGACTGTTTCTTTAAATCGCGTGGCCAGACGCAAGCGGGGGAAGCGAGCCGGTGCGCTGGTTAAACTCCGCGTGCGCGGCCTCTGCACTCCTCTTCCCAGTACTCATCTTGCTAATCTCCGCTCTCTTCCTAATAAAACGGACGAACTGCTTCTCCTCACCCGGATTAACAAGGATTTTTCCAACTCTGCTGCACTGTGCTTCACTGAAACCTGGCTGAGTGAAGCCATACCGGACAACGCACTACATCTGCCGGGCTTCCAGCTGTTCCGAGCAGATCGCATCACGGAACTAACCGAAAAAACGAGGTGGAGGTTTGTGTTTCTACATCAACGAACGTTGGTGTTCAGATGTAACAACGCTGAAGAAGATGAGCTCTCCTAACCTAGAGGCCCACTTCATAAACTGTAAACCTTTCTATTCACCGCGGGAGTTTTCCTCGTTTATTCTCGTGAATGTTTACATTCCTCCAGACGCATGTGTCAGCATGGCATTACAACAGCTGGCTGAACAAATAGCTGAGACTGAACAAAAGTATCCAGACTCTCTTTTAATCATTCTTGGGGATTTTAACAAAGCAAATCTCTCCCATGAACTGCCAAAATACAGACAGCACATTACATGTCCCACCAGAGACAGTAATATTCTTGACCACTGCTACACAACAATAAAGAATGCATATCACTCCGTCCCACGGGCAGCTTTGGGGCTTTCTGATCACTGTGTGGTTCATCTTATACCGTCCTACAGGCAGAAACTGAAATCAGCTAAACCTGTAATAAAGACTGTAAAAAGATGGACTATTGAAGCAGAGCGGGACCTACAAGCTTCGATTGCACTGATTGGAATGTCTTTGAAGCTGCTACCACTGATCTGGATGAGCTCACAGATACTGTAACATCATACATCAGTTTCTGTGAGGATACATGCATTCCTACCAAGACATTCTTATCATTCACTAATGATAAACCATGGTTTACTGGGAAACTCAAACAGCTTCGTCATGCCAAAGAGGATGCTTACAGAAGTGGGGATAGGGTCTTGTATAACCAGGCCAGGAACAGACTGACAAAGGAGATCAGAGCTGCTAAAAGAAGCTACTCTGAAAAGCTGAGAAACCAGTTTTCTTCTAACAACCCTGCTGCTGTCTGGTCAGGCCTGAAGAATATCACCAATTACAAGCCACCATCCCCCGACCTGCTGAGAATCAACATCTGGCTGATGAGCTGAATGCATTTTACTGCAGGTTTGAGAAACCCAATCTCACACCTCACACCCGCTCTGATCTGCACTTCACACGTCCCCCAACACCTCCTGCACCCCCTGCTTAAGGTCTGTGTGGAGCAGGTAACCAAAATCTTTAAAAGACAGAAGATAAGGAAAGCTTCAGGCCCAGACGGCATCTCATCTGCTTGTTTGAAAGCCTGCGCTGACCAACTGGCCCCAGTCTTCACGCAGATCTTCAATAGATCATTGGAGCAGTGTGAAGTTCCCCGTTGCTTCAAACGCTCCACCATCATTCCTGTCCCCAAAAAACCCAAAATCACTGGACTTAATGACTACAGACCTGTCGCTCTCACATCTGTGGTCATGAAGTCATTTGAAAGACTGGTTCTGGCCCACCTGAAGGACATCACTGGACCCTTGCTGGATCCTCTTCAATTTGCCTACAGAGCAAACAGGTCTGTGGATGATGCAGTCAACATGGGACTGCATTATATCCTGCAACATCTCGACAGACCTGGGACTTATGCAAGGATCTTATTTGTGGACTTCAGTTCGGCCTTCAATACCATCATGCCTGATCTTCTTACAGCTAAACTGACCCAGCTCTCCATGCCATCCTCAATCTGTCAGTGGATCACCAGCTTCCTGACAGACCGGCAGCAGCGAGTGAGACTGGGGAAACTCACATCCAGGACTCTCACTACCAGCACTGGCGCCCCAGGGTGTGTTCTCTCCCCACTGCTCTTCTCCCTGTACACCAATGACTGCACTTCTAAAGACCCTTCTGTGAAGCTCCTGAAATCGCAGACGACACCACCGTCATCGGCCTCATCCAAAACGGTGATGAGTCTGCTTACAGACTGGAGGTTGAACGGCTGGCTGTCTGGTGCAGTTATAACAACCTTGAGCTCAACACACTCAAAACAGTGGAGATGACAGTGGACTTCAGGAGGAACAGCCCTGCTCTGCCCCCACTCACCATCATGAACAGCACAGTGGCAGCAGTGGAGTCATTCAGGTTCCTGGGCACCACCATCTCTCAGGACCTGAAGTGGGACAATCACATTGACTCCATTGTAAAAAAGGCCCAGCAGAGACTGCACTTCCTTCATCAGCTGAGGAAGTTCAACCTCCCACAGGAGCTGCTGATCCAGTTCTACTCGGCTGTCATTGAGTCTGTTTTGTGCACATCCATCACTGTCTGGTTTGGTTCAGCTACCAAATCTGACATCAGGAGACTACATCGCACAATCCAGACTGCAGAGAGGATTATTGGTGCCCCCCTGCCAGCCCTCCAGGACCTGTACTCTTCCAGAGTGAGGAAGAGGGCAGGTAAAATCATCACAGACTCCGCTCACCCTGGACACTTCCTGTTTGAACTGTTACCGTCAGGACGGCGACTCCGATCACTGGCCACTAGAACATCTAGGCACAGGAACAGCTTCTTCCCACAGGCCATTTCCCTCTTGAACATCATAACATAATATACCCCCCCCAACCCCCCCAGCACCCCCAGCCGCCTTTAAGTGCAATACTTTGACTGTTTAGTGCAATATATTCTAAACTAGTGCAATATATTCTTAAATGTAACTGTGACCTTATATACATATACCTTTATTTTATTTTGTACTATTTTTCATATTTGTATATTTGTGTTCATGTTGTGTTGTATTGTATATGTGCACTGGAAGCTTCAGCACCAAGACAAATTCCTTGTGTGTGCACACTTAGCAATAAAGCTCTTTCTGATTCTGATTCTTTCTGATTCTGATCACATCATTAGAAAAAAAATGTGAACAATTTTGAGTCGTTGTGTGTAAACGATTATAACTGCGTTGTAGTTGTGTTTAACTTTTGCCTTGTGTTTAGAGTTTTGTGACTCAAATGTATCACAGTGTGAAATGTGTTTAGAGTTTAACAAAAAGAGTGCATGAGATTTACAAACAGTGTCTAACTGCATAACTTTTAAAAAGAGTGATTTATTCAACAAATTGGTTTAGGCCATTGAAAATTTGGTTCAGAGAATGGGGTTTAGTGTTTTAGCAATTCAGAAAAACTGTAAGATTAAAGAAACAGTCAGCCTATAGTATATTACGACCTACTGTACCGCACGGATCTAATATAATGTTACACATCAGATGTTTTTCCCCAACAGTTAACCAAATGGTGACATAACAGATAATGTTTGTGTGAATACTTGCCAAGACAGATCATTTGAAATACTGTAATTCTCTGTGTGTGTGTGTATATCGGGATTGTGAACTTTCTGAGGCGTCTTTGTGTGCATGTGTCGGATCTGTCTGTCAGCACGAGTGAGATCGTTTTCATGGAGAAAGGAAAGATACTCCTCTCAGAAAACATACAAATAATGATACTTGTAGATGTTTAATTGCTAGCTGGAGCTTTGGGATCGCTAGACGATACACATAAAATGAACTTGAAGTATACTTCTTTTTCGTAAGGGTGCCACTACTGTGGATGAGCTGGTACGTGGAGGAGCGCTCATGAAGACATCAGTGAGGAAAGAGCCTTCTGGAGGCAAAGGCAACAAGAAATCACCTCTAAGCCTGCTGAAGCGAATAAATCCACAAGAGGACAGCCGTCTAATCCACACATTGCTGTCTTTTTTCAGAGAATAATGGAAAGCCGCTAATGACATTAACATTGCCCATAACCATCAAAGGCCACCGATGTAAAGCAATACTGGACACTGGAAGCACTCATTCACTAGTGCTGGTCATGCTGGAAAAAAATTTAAATCAAATCATGAAGTCATGCAATTAAGTAGAGGACAGTCATTTTCCTGCTTCTGTCACAAATAAAAGTTAATGGACGAAGAAGTAGCAAATATCCTAAACAAAGGTATTATATAGAGTTGTTCCGATTCCGATACTAGTATCGGAAATATCACCAATACCACAACAAATTCTGGCATCGGTATCCGCGAGTACTTGAACCCATGCACCGATCCAATACTGTTTTCTTAAACAAGACCTAGTTATTATGACCGCAGGCTTTGCCTAACCGCTGCACGGCTCCTCGCTGCTCAGAATGCACTGCAAACACAGGAAGTTGTGCTGTGCTGCCACAAGCTACCGCTGTTTAGAGCAGCGAAGAAGAAATGATAACGCGTTAGCAGTATGTCACACTGGACCAACCAGCCAGTAAAACGGCAACTGTCACAAGTACCGGTACTTCGGTACCAAGTCGGTACTGAAATAAAAAAAAATGTGATGATAGCAGCATTTCTGTAGAACCGACTCCCGAGTATATCCGGTGCCTGCAGCTGTGTTCAGTCGCTTCCGGGTTAATCTAAGCGCAGGGCTCCAGACTGAAGCCGAATATATACTGTGAATATGTCTTTGAATATTAAACTGCAAAATACTATTTAAATATTACTCCTGCACATTCTGCCTCTCTGTGTGTGACAGGCAGAGATGCGTCGGGCGAGCACACACACACACACACACGACACTTGCTGTCTCTGTATTCTCTGCCGTGTGTCACTATATGAGGACACGAACCATTAACCGTCACTTCATGAGCATTTCCCGTTTCATTTGAGAAAACGGTCATATCATGAACAGACACTCAAAGGTCTTCACGGCAACCCGTCAAAATAAAAGTTGGGTTTAACGTGAAGAAATTGACAGAATATATTAGGCTACTGTTGAACAGTAGATTTAGATGTGTCTCTCTATAAAAATAATACGTCTCTACTACTAATAATAAACCTAATGTAAAACTAAAATAAATTTTTCAGTTTGGTTAGATTTGTGGCTGCATTTGAAGTTTTTCGCTTAAAAAAAATAATATTACTGTCAAATGCATGTCAGATAATAAAAATACTGTAATAAATACAGTAGTTCACTGTATGTATTTGTTCATGTTTTATTAAGGGATAAGTCTGAAGCACACCATAAAATAATTCTAGCAATTCATACAGGGCTAGTAGTATATACAGCCATATATACAGATACACACCCAGATATCGGATCAGTATTCGGTATCAGGAAGGAAAAAAGGTATCGGAACGTCTCTAGTATTATAAGGCCTTCTGTTTCCCCTTGAGCAGCACCAGTGGTCCTAGTGCCAAAGAAGGATGGTAGTAACCTCTTCTGTGTTGACTACAGAGCATTACATTTCAAGAAGATGGCGCCGCCGTGTTCGGTCACCGTTCAGGTCGCTCCGTGAAGACTGTGCTTTTATTTATTATTTTACTTTCTTTTGCTCTCAATTTTTACAAATTTGTTTACATTTCACTGCCGGTTGTATATTCTGTATATAACTGTGTATGTGACAAATAAAACTCTTGAATCTTGAAACTCCTCTTGACGTATTTCCAATGCCACAGATTCCAGATATCTTAGAGTCCTTGTATGGAGCGATCATATTCAGTACATTAGACCTTAAGTCTGGTTACTGGCAGGTTGGAATAGAGGAAGACAGTATCAAAAAAACTGCCTTTGTCACTAAAAACGATCAATTCGAGTTTGTCCGTATTCCTTTCGGCCTCAAAAATGTCACTGCCACCTTTCAAAGGCTCCTGAACAACATTCTGGGATTTTATAGGGAAGTTATGCTTTGTCTATCTTGATGATTTAGTGATCTATACGACTCGCGGCGCATGTGGCAAGGTCTGAGGTCCATCTGTTCTTTTGGATCTAAATCCTCTGCAGAGGTGAGCGCTGATCCGTTACTTGTGAATGAGTTAAACTCTTTCTACGCTCGCTTTGATTGTAACCGCGGCAGCGCGACTCCGCCAAGTGGCGCGTCAGAGGGAATTACTCAGAGCAGCAACAACCACGTGATCTCTGTCTCGGAGGATGAAGTTTGGAGGGCACTCAAGAGTGTGGACGTCAGGAAAGCTGCCAGGCCGGATGGTATTTCAGGCCGTGTTCTGCGGTCCTGTGCTGATCAGCTCGCCGGGTTGTTTACATCTATCTTTAATGAGTCCCTCTTGAATCTTGAATCTTGACCATCCAAGACCACTTCCAGCATCTTAAACAACTCTTTGAAAAACTGGAAGCCGCATGATTAACTCTCAACCTCAAGAACTGTTCCATGTTCTAGGACATGTCGTTTCTGAGGAAGGGGTCCGTACTGAAGCCTCTAAAGTCACAGCAGTCCAAGATTTCCCAGTACCCAAGAATCTCAAGGAGGTACAGCGGTTTTAAGGTCTTGCAAGTTGGTACCATCGCTTCACTTCCCAATTTTCTGAGCGAGCAGCACCTTTATATGCACTAAAGGTTAAAGACGCAGCTTGGGATTGGACGGTCGAATGCCAAAATTCTTTTAATGATCTTAAAAATGCCCTCCAACGAGCTCCAGTTTTAATGCCACCTGACTTCACTAAGGATTTTAAAGTACAAACTGATGCTTGCGATACAGGATTAGGAGCTGTGCTGACGCAAGACTTTGATGGTTCAGAGCATGTCATCTCTTATGCGTCGCAACTTCTACAGGGAGCAGAGAAATCATACTCTACTGCAGGACAAGAGTGTCTAGCAGTAGTGTGGGCCGTAGAAAAGTGGAGGCAGTACTTGGAGGGAAGGAACTTCCAAGTACTCGTAGACCATTCCGCTCTGACTTGGGTATTCAATCAGTCTAAGCCATCTTCACGCTTGACCAGGTGAACTTTACAGCTTCACAGTGAACTTCACTGTTAAGTACCGTAAGGGGTCATGTAATGTGGTACCTGATGCCCTATCTGGAGGAATGCCTGTGCAAGAGGTGGTAAGCCACATTGCCCAATGTCAACCCACAAAACCAGACCCTAACTTACCAGTAAGATGGGATGAGATTGGGAGAGCTCGAAAGTTTGATTCATCTTTATAGAACTATATTTCTGACATATGGACACCTCTGATAACAGATCACTCTAAATTGTATTGTATAAATTAAAGCTTCAGTGTAGGTTCCACCAAGGAACCCTGCGCAAAGATCTCCATCTGGGCTGCCCCTCTGATTCAACTACTGATGGCACTCCTTCTATCGCATCACGTTAGTTCAATCCAAACAAACCAGTGTGAAACGAACTGCCAAGTCATCTTCACCTCGACAAGCTAAGATTTCTGCACCTACTCCACCACCGCCCCCCTGCTTTGAATATGAAAGTCCTAACGCTGATCTAATCAGAGCTGTACAAGCACTACTTGAAACGGTTAAAAGATCAGACTCTAGGCTTTTTTTTTTTTGTTGAGTTTTTGAGTCTGCTTTTTCTATGGCAGCTGGATTATCTATGCTCTCGACACGTTCTGGAAACCCATCAGCTATTTCTTCTTACCCCGGATTTGTGGATCCATCGATGGTGACTCCTACGTCTTCCACCACACTGGCATCGGCTCCACTCGCAACGCAATCTTTATTTCAAGACACCTTTGCTCCACCATCTACACCTCATTGCATTATATGTCAGGCACTTCCTGATCGCAGGGAAGAATTGAATAGTTTAAATGCACAAGTCGCTAAATGCCACCTCCATCAAAAATGAGATAATGCTCTCCGCACACAGTACATGTTCATCAAATACTTTCGCTTCAAACACAATAAATCCAATCTTCAGCCCATTCAGGAATACTGGTTTGTTGGCAGAAACCGCTAAACGGTGCTTCAGACCTTTGACATGAGGAAAGCGCCTCTCACCCATCCACCCCCATTAATGTAGCAACACTTTCAGCTACCTTTACCCTCACCCTGATTCAGCTTTGGTAGATCATTTAATTTGGGTTGGTGTTCTTTCTCCACTGTCTATTTTCTATGTAGCAAAAAACTTGCAGTCTGCCTTCGCTGAACCTGAAGTTGATTCCTGCCGTCTCAAAAAGATCTTCCCGGATCTTCCAGTTCTCCTCCTTTCTCACAGTTTCGAGTCAATTCTATCTGCATGGGCATCACATTTCCCTCATTCTGGATTCCCTGCACTTTAGGATTGATTTTAGGGTTTTAGTGTTTGCTTATGAATCCTTAAATGGGCTGGCCTACCATTCTGACCTTATAGAACCACACTTCCCAGTCTCTGAGGTCTGCTGACCACATGCTTCCAGCGGTCCCGAGAGCAAAGGTGAAGCTCCTAAACCCACCGGCCCTAACACTGCCTGCCTTCAGATCTAGTCTTAACACATTTTTTTATTCTTTGACATTTAAATCCGTTTGAGAGCTGTTTTTTTTCTTTACTCGTTTGTTTGATGATCCTATATGTACAGCCGATCTGCTCACACACAGCGAAATAATGGCGTCATGATCAGCAACAAATCATGATAGTGAGTTCAGAACACAAAATACTGTAAGATTATATATTTAGAATCATATTTAGAGCAATAACATGAATTTAGGACAGGCCCCAAAGATTAGGGGCCTGTCCTAATATATAATAAAGAAATCCCTCTGCCACTAATACAAGAAGAAACACATCTGTCCGTCTCATTCTTTATTTATTTATATATATATATATATATATATATATATAAACACACACAGATATTTGTGATAAAGAGTGAGAGTTATTTGTTTTCTGACAGCACAAGATTCTTTAGTCTTCAGATTCCCAGCGCCTCTTGAGTCACATGACCTCCCAACAGGATGTTCCCGTCACACACACACTGAGTGAGGCCGTCCGCTGAAACACACACTTCCAAACTCAATCACCACTATACAAGAACATGAACAGCAAGCACTGAACGCTGACTGAATGAATGAATGTGGTCTCACGTTTCTGAGAGCGGATCCACGACGCCGCCTTCATGGCCACAAACTGCCACTCGACCTGGTCATCTGATCTACAGGTGTTTAACCAGATCAGAGCCAGAACGGTGGCCCACACTGACCCGTCCACCTGCAACACACAACCACACGTCACACACTGAACCAATCATGACGCACCTGATGATATGATATCACATGACCCACCTGTGCTGGTCTGTGATTGGTCACCTCGTCCTCCGTCTTCCCAAACACTCCAGCCAGCGCGGCGTTCAGTTCCCAGCATCCCGAGGCCTTCTGAAGCGAGACCAGCTGGAGCAAAGTGTCAGTCTGGGGCTCGGGTTCTGCTGAAACACACACAGAGTTTAGGCAGAAGTAACGCAGCATGATTTCTGATATGATCAGTAAAGCAGATCAATTCAGACAGGATTTGGTTTCAGGACAGATGCCAGTAATGTCTTTATTTCAACGCTCTGAAACACCGTCACAGAGCGAGTTTCGCCGTTTCTGAAGGTTTAACATCAGCATCTGCAGCAGATAGACCAGCTGTGATCACTTACAGTTTAAATGACACAATATATAACCTACCTGTGTATGATGATGAAAGTATGATCCTATTAATACTTTATGAGCACTGTACATGATAATGTGCTTTTCTCTTTTTCATCTCCTGTCCCTTGAATTAAAGGGTTAGTTCACCCAAAACTGATAATCCTGTCATTAATTCCTCATGTGGCCTCAAACCCGTCAGCCCTTCGCTCATCTTCAGACACAGATGAAGATATTTCTGATGACCCCTGAGCTCTCTGACCCCTCCATAGACAGCAATGTCATGAACACTTTCAAGGGCCAGAAAGGAAGAGAAGACATGGTTACAATAGCCCATGTGACTCCAGCGGTTCAGCCTTAATGTGATGAAGAGATACACACACACACACACACACACACACACACACACACACGTGACTTTATTCAACGAAGGTCTGACGGGTTTGGACCGACATGAGGAATTAATGACAGAATGATTATTTCTGGGTGAACTGACCCTTTAAGACCTGCTATACCGCACGGATCTAATATAATGTTACACATCAGGGGGAGTATTACAGAAACATCTTAACTTTGAATCCTATCTTATCGGTTTGGTAACCATGGCAATTTCAGTTGTGACCTGATTTAGTACAAAAGAGGATGTGCTGCGCTCTGATGATAAAATACTCGTAAATAATTACAGACTCCCATGACACATGATTGTGCAGTTAGTTGAGGAATTGAGACCAACATTACAGAGGCCAACAAGCCGTCACGGAGCATTCCCGCTCATTCTTCAATGACTAACGCCTAAAGGTTTTAAATTTAAATCTTTGCCACAATGAAATCAAAAGCACGCCGTTGTTTCTCCGTTTTGATTTTAGGTTTACCTCAGAAGCAGTCTGCGTGTTGTTGGTTAGTAAAAGCTGATTACCAAACTCGATGGAGCGGTTTAAGATTCGCCAACAGAGAAGAGATTTTGTGAGATAGGATAAGAATCCTAAATCAAGTTAAGATTTGCTTCTGTAATACAAAACCCTAAATGAACTTATATCTTAAGGTAAGACCTAAGACGTAAAGTTTCTGTAATATTCCCCCAGATGTTTTTCCTCAACAATTACTGAAGACACAACAGGTAATGTTTGCGTGAATACTCACCAAGCACAAGTAAGACTGTATTGTTTAGCATTAGCATGAGTTTGAAAATCACATTTCATTGGTTCAGACTCATGTCAGCGAGAATTCGCTATGAATATTCACAAAGTTGGAATGCTGTGCTTTAGGAAGGTACACCGCTCAGAAAATGTACAAATAAAGATACTTTTAGATGTTTAATTGCTATTGGAGCATTGGGATCGCAAGATGAAGACTTAATGAACTAATTTTGTGAAAACCTCAGATTCAACCAAAACTGACATTTTTTACTTGCTTTGCCTGTAGATGCTAATTAGCCCGAGCATATTCCGACTCTTTTTGCCAGCACGGGTCAATATTTAAACACTGAAGAGTGCCACACTGGGAAACATTACCCATAAGAAATACTTGTACGTAGGCTATGTTCAGATGAGATTAAAATGCAGAAGCAGCTCTGTGTTACATGATAACATGACGTCTAAACCAATCCTGTCTGATTAGAGTCATGTTTTCTGAATCTGAGCCAGATGTGCTGATTTACCCGGATCTGACGCAGCGTCGGACTCAACCATCATGACATCATCAGATAGACACATCATGACATCAGGATGTGCTAAAATCAATCAAAGAGTGACATTCAGAAAAAGACAATTAGATAATTGATATCAAAAAATAAAAATAAAATCTCAGTGAAGGATATCTTGTCTTACACATTGGAGAATCAAACATAATTTGAGGCGCCGCCATTTCTAAGAAAACAGAGAGAAACTGATAAGAGCATATGCTAAAGCAATCATTCAGACAGTGACATTCAGATATGGACAAAGTACACATTCAAAACAGAACAAGACAAGTTGAGTGAAGTGTCTGTTGGCCATGTATTTCTCTTACGCATACTACAACGAGCCATCCTGAGAGGCATCATGGGAGCCGCCATTGCTAAGAATAGAGAGAAACAAAATCAAAACCCACTCGCACCAAACCAGCTACTGACAAACACACACTCGGCTCGAATCAGTCTCAAGAGCTCCAAAAACTCTTAAGTTGGTTGCATGACCATTCTTAATTTTCCTGCTTTTTTAGTGATTACCTCTATGTGTTGGTATTAAAAAAACCACCAGTTTAGTATTTTTATTTTACATTGTTTATACCTTGTGTCACGGCACAAAACACATCTTCATTATATGAACATTTACAGAAAACTCAATACTTGAGTTCAGGACGGTCGTTGCTCTTTAGGATGTAAACTGATCTTCACAAGGTTCATGAACATTTATAAACATTCTTGTTCTTATAACTGAATGCAATGATCAGGACTGTTCAGGGTTTCAGTCTCAGCCCTGCTTTTTAGGGTGTCTGTTAATATTTTTATGGGACTGTGTGAGTGTGCCATTTCTTTTAAATACGCCTCACTTTGGGGTTTGATTATCTCTGGAGCAGACAGGAAGCTGAAACCTTCACAGATATACTGAGATTCTGCTGCTCACAGAGATAGAGCTGGTAGAAATCTGGGGAAATGCTCTATTCACCTACTTGGAGAAATGTATAAAAGCATAACAAATAACAAAAATGTACTACAGAACTTACATCAGTGTCCTATGTGGTCCTTCACCAGAGACATTCAACCCAAAAATTAGGGATTTGTGGCAGGATACAAAGACAGCCACTGTGGCTAAACCAGGTAAAATACAAATAATACAAAACTGAAGTTTCGCATTACCAGTACACAGAGGTCATCACTCAAAAAAAAGAAGAAAATGAAGAATCCACTGGAGCACTTGAGATGGACTGACACACATAAGAGGCTGAAGGAAAGAACAGTGTGTTTTATTTCTTACCGCACATCATCATAGGGGGAGCACAGCCAGACCCTCCAAACATACCTAATAAAGAATTGTCACACGTTGATAATGTGAGTACAACAATATTACACTATTATGTGACAGGAAACTGAAATCCTATGAACAGTCCAGATCCCGGAGAGCCAGTGTCCTGCAGAGTTGATCTGGTCCAGGTGTGTTTGACTGGAGGACAGTGTCTCTCCGGGATCTGGACCGGACCGCCCTGCTCTAAACACACACACACATCAGTGAACTTACCCCGGAGTGGCACACTCCTCTGCAGCAGCGGTCCTTTGACGGTCTGTTTGCTGTCTTTATTGATGGCGATGAAGGCTGTGTGAACACTGTTCACTCCGGCCTGAACACTGAGCTCCACAATCCGGCTCCGAACGGCCTCCTCGTCTGCTCCTCCGGCCCGCTCCTCCAGCTCCAGAGAGCGGATCACAGACCGGGCCGCCAGCTGGTGGATTGTCCGTCTGCAACAAACACACACCTGTGAAGACGTGATCTGATATAGTGGCACTAATGTGAGCACAGGTCATTTGATCCCACTCTTCTTTGTATTGTATCTGACCTCTGACCTGTAATGTTGCCTGAATCATAATCATAAACTGTTTGTTCGTTGGCCAGAGGAGAACTAAGCGCCTGAGCCTGGTTTCTCCCGAGAGATTTTCTCCATTCTGTCTCTGATGGAGTTTAGTTCCTTGCCCCTGTTGCCTTTGGCTTTTGGCTTGCTTAGTTGGGGACAGTAAATATTAACTATATTACTGATCTGCCTGATAGACGTGAAAGAGTATAATGGGGGAGCTTTGTAAGTAATTAGCACGATTTATGGGCTACGAGCTAATATGGTCATGCTTCCTGGTTTTAATAAGAACTCGAGCTGCTGCGTTTTGGACCAGCTGGAGTTCAAATGAAAGATTGGTATCAAAGAGCACACCCAGGTTCCTCACTGATGACGAGGACTTGACAGAGCAGCCATCGAGTGTTAGACAGTATTCTAGGTTACTACTTGTGAAGCTTTTTGGTCCAATAATTAGAATCTCTGTTTTTTCTGAATTAAGTTGCAGGAAATTACTAGACATCCAATGTTTTATATCAGCTATGCATTCCGTTAATCTTGTGAATTGGTAAATTTCGTCAGGGCGTGAAGAAATATAGAGCTGAGTATCGTCAGCATAACAGTGAAAACTAATGCCATGCTTCCTAATGATATCTCCCAGTGGTAGCATGTACAGGGTGAAGAGCAACGGTCCTAGCACCGAGCCCTGCGGTACTCCATACTGAACTTGTGATCGGTGTGACATCTCTTCATTTACTGCTACAAACTGATAACGGTCAGATAAGTATGATTTAAGCCATGCCAATGCAGTTCCACTAATGCCAACATAATTTTCGAGTCTATTCAAAAGAATGTTGTGGTCGATAGTATCGAATGCAGCGCTAAGATCGAGTAACACTAATAGAGAGATACAACCACGATCGGATGATAAGAGTAAATCATTTGTAACTCTGATGAGAGCAGTCTCAGTACTATGATACGGTCTAAATCCTGACTGGAAATCCTCACAGATACCATTTCTTTCTAAAAAGGAGCATAATTGTGAAGACACTGCCTTTTCCAGTATTTTTGACAGGAAGGGTAGATTTGAGATCGGCCTGTAATTGACTAATTCTGTAGGATCAAGTTGAGGTTTTTTAATAAGTGGTTTGATAATAGCCAACTTAAAAGTTTTCGGTACATATCCTAATGACAAAGATGAGTTAATGATATTAAGAAGAGGATCTATGACCTCTGGTAGCATCTCTTTTACAGTTTTTTTCGATTGCTAAACGACAGTGGGCACAACTGGAGTCACGTGCAAAACTCTAACTCCAGTCTGCACAGCAGCAGTTCATGTGGACCAAACTCTAGTTCCTTTTTCACTGCTTGAACACAGTTTTCAAAACTCTACACTCTTATCCCATGACTTTAACCACAACCTGCACAACACTGTGGATTTACAGCACTTTGTTCAAATGCTAACACAGTGCTGTCAAAACTGTGAACCACACATTCAAAACATAATAGATTTCAACCTTGTGCCTTTCAAACACTGCTGACTGCAATTTCAGCTGAAAGGCTAAGCAGGCGTCTTGTTTTAGACATGCTAGTGAACACACACACACACACACACACACACACACACACACACACAGAGCTCAGAGCTCATTTTGGAAATGGAACAAGGAATGTTATGTTCTAAAACTAAATAAATCGTGAAAGAATGTCACTGTTCTTTGAAGAAAATATTACTTTGTATGAAGTCACTGAAATTGTTCAAACTGTAAAGATGAAAAGTTAGTATTTTCTGTATTGGTGTTTGATGCTAGTGTTTTTACTCTCGGCGTGTTCTGAGTGACGGTGTGCGTTATCTCGCTGAGGGTCGCGCGTAGTGTTTTTACTCTCGGCGTGCTCTGAGTGACGGTGTGCGTTATCTATCTCGCTGAAGTGCGCGTAGTGTTTTACTCTCGGCGTGCTCTGGTGACGGTGTGCGTTATCTCGCTGAGGGTCGCGTAGTGTTTTTACTCTCTCGGCGTGCTCTGAGTGGCGGTGTCGCGTTATCTCGCTGAGGGTCGCGCGTAGTGTTTTACTCTCGGCGTGCTCTGAGTGGCGGTGTGCGTTATCTCGCTGAGGGTCGCGCGTGAGTGTTTTTACTCGGCGTGCTCTGAGTGACGGTGTCGTTATCTCGCTGAGGGTCGCGCGTAGTGTTTTACTCTCGGCGTGCTCTGGTGGCGGTGTGCGTTATCTCGCTGAGGTCGCGTGAGTAGTGTTTTTACTCTCGGCGTGCTCTGAGTGACGGTGTGCGTTATCTCGCTGAGGGTCGCGCGTAGTGTTTTACTCGGCGTGCTCTGAGTGGCGGTGTGCGTTATCTCGCTGAGGGTCGCGGCGTAGTGTTTTTACTCTCGGCGTGCTCTGAGTGGCGGTGTGCGTTATCTCGCTGAGGGTCGCGCGTGAGTGTTTTTACTCGGCGTGCTCTGAGTGGCGGTGTGCGTTATCTCGCTGAGGGTCGCGCGTAGTGTTTTTACTCTCGGCGTGCTCTGAGTGGCGGTGTGCGTTATATATCGCTGAGGGTCGCGGCGTGAGTGTTTTTACTCTCGGCGTGTTCTGAGTGACGGTGTGCGTTATCTCGCTGAGGGTGCGCGCGTAGTGTTTTTACTCTCGGCGTGTTCTGGTGGCGGTGTGCGTTATCTATCTCGCTGAGGGTTGCGCGTAGTGTTTTACTCTCGGCGTGTTCTGAGTGGACGGTGTGCGTTATCTATCTCGCTGAGGGTTGGGCGTAGTGTTTTTACTCTCGGTGTGTTCTGAGTGACGGTGTCGTTATTATCTCGCTGAGGTTGCGCGTAGTGTTTTTACTCGGCGTGTTCTGAGGCGTGTTCTCGCTGAGGGTTGCGCGTGTGTTTTTACCGGTGTGTTCTGAGGACGGTGTGCGTTATCTCGCTGAGGGTTGCGCGAGTGTTTTACTCTCGGCGTGTTCTGAGTGACGGTGTGCGCGTTATGCGCTAGTGTTTTTCTGCTGAGGGTTCTGCGTGAGTGTTTTACTCTCGGCGTGTTCTGAGTGGCGTGTGTCTGATCTATCTCGCTGAGGGTTGGGCGTAGTGTTTTTACTCTCGGCGTGTTCTGAGTGACGGTGTCGCGTTATTATCTTGCTGAGGGTTGCGCGTAGTGAGTTTTTACTCTCGGCGTGTTCTGAGTGACGGTGTGCGTTATCTATCTTGCTGAGGTTGCGGCGTGAGTGTTTTTACTCTCGGCGTGCTCTGAGTGACGGTGTGCGTTATCTATCTCGCTGAGGGTTGCGCGTAGTGTTTTTACTCTCGGCGTGTTCTGAGTGACGGTGTGCGTTATCTCACTGAGGGTTGTGCGTAGTGTTTTTACTCTCGGCGTGTTCTGAGTGACAGTGTGTGTTATCTCACTGAGGGTTCTGTGTAGTGTTTGGCTGCACTGAGCCTGTTCTGAGCCGTGTGTTAAGAGTTGTGCTGCTTGAATGAGTTTTGCAGGTGATGTGAACTGTTTAGCTCAGGTGACTGTTGGTAGTGCAAACTGGAGTTAGAGTTTTGCACATGTAGCTCCAGTTGTGCTAACTGTCGTTTAGCAATCGAAAAAAGCTGTAATAGCCTAGTCGGTATAGGGTTGAGCATACATGTTGTTGATTTAATGAGTTTAGCCAATTTTTCTCCTATAGCAGTGAATGAGTGTGTGTGTGTGTGTGTGTGTGTGCGTAAGTGTGTGAATGAGTTAGTGTGTCAGTGAGTGTGAGTGTGTGTGTGTGTGTGTGCATGTGTAAATGCTTTTATATCCCGGTGGGGACTTCAACCATGAGGAAACAAGCTTATAAATCATACAGATTTATTTATTTATTTATTTTTTATGTAAAATGCCTGAAGTTTTATGTAATGGGTAGGTTTAGGTTTAGGGGTAGGGTTAGTGTGTGTGTGTGTGTGTGTGTGTGTGTGTGTGTGCGTGTGTGTGTGTGTGTGTGTGTGCGTGTGTGTGCGTGTGTGTGCGTGTGTGTGCGTGTGTGTGTGCGTTTTGGGTAGATTTAGGGGTAGGGTTAGTGTAAAGGGAGAGAATATACAGTTTGTACAGTATAAAAACCATTACATCTATGGAGAGTCCCCAGAAAGATAGTGTTATGTATTTAGTGTTAGAAACTGGGTTATCCGGCAACTGTTGTCTTGTGCTTTAGATGGCGCTGTGTGATTGCGTATACCTTGAACATTGGCTAAGTAAAGTTTAAGTTGTAAGTGCACTTTGTAAGTGCATCATGTTATTGCTATCTCTAGCTCCACAGAATATAATGATATTCTGATAAACACATCAGATAGTTTGAGTGTGAGTGTGTGTGTGTGTGTGTGTGTGTGTCCTGGTAAACCCTACCTAAGATGGCAATATCCGAAATTCTTGTCCTTGTGGGGAAATTTTTTGGTCCCCATGAGGAAAACATCTTATAAATCATACTAAGTGATGTTTTTTGAAAATGTAAAAATGCAGAATGTTTACTATGATGGGTAGGTTTAGGGGTAAGGGTTAGTGTATGTGTGTGTGTGTGTGTGTGTGTGTGTGTGAGATGGGCAGGTTTAGGGGTAGGGGCAGTGTAAGGGGATAGAATATACGGTTTATACAGTATAAAAACCATTACGCCTATGGAAAGTCTCCATAAAACATGGAAACACAACATGTGTGTGTGTGTGTGTGTGTGTGATTGTGTGTGTGTTGTGTGTGTTGTGTTTTGTGTGTGTGTGTTTGTGTTTGTGTGTGTGTGTGTGTGTGTGTGTGTGTGTGTGATGGAGTGTAATTGAGTGTGTGTGTTACCCTGTGTCTTCCGTTGGTTTCAGAGTAAACTGGAGCTGGTTGGTCACTGGTTGATCTTTCAGCCTGTATTTCACAGTTACTGCTCCTTCTGTCTTTCCTGAACTCTGTGATGAGGGAGAAACAGAAAGTAACGTGAGCATTTGATGATTTTACTCAGCTCTTCAACCACTTTCTTACAAGGGTTAGTGTCGCATCACATCTGGGTTAGGACAGGCTGTCGGGCAGCGCAGCAATCTTTCTTAATCACAAAACTACACAAATGATTGACATGTCGTATTTGGTCTCCAAAAGCCCTTTCAATTAGACAATTAAAAAGCTTTGACCTGTCCTTTCAGTTGTGCGTAGATGAGCGCCCTCTGACCCTGGAACAGGGCACTGATGGGTGGGGACAGCATGTCCACCGTAACGCCCTCGGGAACGGTCCAGTCCACAGAGATATTATCCACGGCCGGCTGGAGAGCAAACCGGAGCGACTGCATCACCTGACAGAAAAGGACAAGAGAAGGTGTTGAATACAAACCCTGAACATTTTGTGCTGATTCTGTCCACAGCAGATCTTACTTTAGGCTGCATGCGATCAGTGCCTGTGATGAACTGAGCGTGACCAGAACCTTCTCTGGCCATTCCTGTGATGAGAGCCGTACTTGCACCCTCACCAATCCCGAAGGTGAAACACCTGAAACACATGACCGCCTGACATGAACTAAACCTGACTCACAGTGATATCAGTGAAGGAGGAGGAGTGAGACGTGTGCGCTCACCTGTGAGAGTAAGCGTGACTTTTCACCAGGTCCAGCAACTCTTTAGTGTTCCACACCTCTCCATCAGTGAAGATGAACAGCTGAGAGAGAATCAGTGTCAGGCTGAGGAAAACACCTCACCGATGATCAGAAAGAGTGTGGAGAAGTTTGGCTATACCTGTCGGGGGTGATCCGGGAAACAGGGCTGACTGTAGATGTGTTTCAGAGGCTGAAGGATCTCAGTGCCGCCCATGTCCGCCTTCATGTTCTTTACTCTCTTTAGAGCCTCTTCCATCGTTTCCTCGCTGTACACGACACTCTGACTGCAATGACACACACACAGACTCTCACAAAACCACCGCTAACCACACAGGATCATTCCTGAAGAGCAACTAACATCTGATGTTTTATTAACAAAGTTTGGGAGGAGCACGTTCAGATAATTAACACGAGTGGAGAGCACTCAGCAATCAACACTAAGAAGTGTATATATTTAGCAGTCTCACCTCAACTCGTTGACAGTTTATCAGCATCCCTCTACCAACCCTTCTACACACTTCCTAGTCCTAACTGAGCTCGGAGCCCTCCCCCCGGACAGCACGCCAAATACGCATTAAACTTTACTCCATCTAATTGCATGTAAGTGTGAACTCATGAACTGGTTACTGACGGGAAGAAGGACTCAAAATGAGAGCCGAATCCATAGATGTTGAAGTAGCATCCCATGGGAAGACTCTTCAGCAGCAGCAGCAGCGTGTCCTAGAAAAACACATGTACAGTGAGTACAGTAGCGACGCATGTACAGAGAGTAGGCCTGTCGCAATAATCAATATATTGACATGACATGACCTCAATAATTTTTTGTGATGCAATATATCGGCAATTATGTTTACATGATAATGAATGTCACCAACATTTTACTCGATTGTGCTGTCATGTTGTGTGTTTTCTGTGACGGAGGCGAAAGTGGTTCTCGGGCAGTTCCTTCATACACAGAGCGGTTATCGACAGACGGTGCCGTTTGTGGTGTTATAGTGTTTCCCTGACAACTACTGACAGTTTGGAAGAATAAGCCCAAATGGACTCGATTTCAAAGCCGCAATCCTCTGTTAAAGCCTGCACATATAAATGTCAACGCAGAATGACGAGTGTTAAAGCCGTTTCACAAGGGAAAATGTTTATTTACTATTTATTCAAATTTATTATTTTTTATTTAGGATAATATATTTTTTACCCTTAATTTCCATGATCTAAAGAATTAAAAGGTTGTCATTTGAAAGTGTGTAGGGCTACTTGCATTATTATGCTGTTATATTAGGATTATATATTCAGTGGCATAAAATAGTCTTAAAATGACAATAATATAGTTTATCGCAATTATTTCTGGGACGATATATATCGCGAAACAAAAAGTAGTTATCATGACAGGCCTAACAGTGAGTACAGTAGAGATGCATGTATGGTGAGTAGAGACATGTACAGTGAGTACAGTAGAGAGACATGTACAGTGAGCACAGTAGAGAGACATGTACAGTGAGTACAGTAGAGAGACATGTACAGTGAGCACAGTAGAGAGACATGTACAGTGAGCACAGTAGAGAGACATGTACAGTGAGTACAGTAGAGAGACATGTCACGGTGAGTACAGTAGAGAGACATGTACAGTGAGTACAGTAGAGAGATATATGCAGTGAGTACAGTAGAGAGACATGTACAGTGAGTACAGTAGAGAGACATGTACAGTGAGCACAGTAGAGAGACATGTACAGTGAGTACAGTAGAGAGACATGTACGGTGAGTACAGTAGAGAGACATGTACAGTGAGTACAGTAGAGAGATATATGCAGTGAGTACAGTAGAGAGACATGTACAGTGAGCACAGTAGAGAGACATGTACAGTGAGCACAGTAGAGAGACATGTACAGTGAGCACAGTAGAGAGACATGTACGGTGAGTACAGTAGAGAGACATGTACGGTGAGTACAGTAGAGAGACATGTACAGTGAGTACAGTAGAGACATATGCAGTGAGTACAGTAGAGAGACATGTACAGTGAGCACAGTAGAGAGACATATGCAGTGAGTACAGTAGAGAGACATATGCAGTGAGCACAGTAGAGAGACATGTACAGTGAGTACAGTAGAGAGACATGTACAGTGAGTACAGTAGAGAGACATATGCAGTGAGTACAGTAGAGAGACATGTACAGTGAGTACAGTAGAGAGACATGTACAGTGAGTACAGTAGAGAGACATATGCAGTGAGTACAGTAGAGAGACATATGCAGTGAGCACAGTAGAGACATGTACAGTGAGTACAGTGAGAGACATGTACAGTGAGTACAGTGAGAGACATATGCAGTGAGTACAGTAGAGAGACATGTACAGTGAGTACAGTAGAGAGACATGTACAGTGAGTACAGTAGAGAGACATACAGTGAGTACAGTAGAGATGCATGTATGGTGAGTAGAGACATGTACAGTGAGTACAGTAGAGAGACATATGCAGTGAATACAGTAGAGAGACATGTATGTGAGTAGAGACACATGTACAGTGAGTACAGTAGAGAGACATATACAGTGAGTACAGTAGAGACATATGCAGTGAGTACAGTGAGAGACATGTACAGTGAGTACAGTAGAGAGACATATGCAGTGAGTACAGTAGAGAGACATGTACAGTGAGTACAGTAGAGAGACATGTACAGTGAGTACAGTAGAGAGACATGTATGGTGAGTAGAGACACATGTACAGTGAGTACAGTAGAGAGACATATACAGTGAGTACAGTAGGCATATGCAGTGAGTACAGTAGAGAGACATATACAGTGAGTTCAGTAGAGAGACATATACAGTGAGTACAGTAGAGACACATACAGTGAGTACAGTAGAGACACATATACAGTGAGTACAGTAGAGAGACATATGCAGTGTGTACAGTGAGTACAGTAGAGAGACATATACAGTGAGTACAGTAGAGAGACATGTACAGTGAGTACAGTAGAGAGACATATGCAGTGAGTACAGTAGAGAGACATATACAGTGAGTACAGTAGAGAGACATGTATGGTGAGTAGAGACACATGTACAGTGAGTACAGTAGAGAGACATATACAGTGAGTACAGTGAGAGACATGTGCGGTGAGTAGAGACATGTACAGTGAGTACAGTAGAGAGACATATACAGTGAGTACAGTAGAGAGACATGTATGGTGAGTAGAGACACATGTACAGTGAGTACAGTAGAGAGACATATACAGTGAGTACAGTAGAGAGACATATACAGTGAGTACAGTAGAGAGACATATGCAGTGAGTACAGTAGAGAGACATATACAGTGAGTACAGTAGAGAGACATGTATGGTGAGTAGAGACACATGTACAGTGAGTACAGTAGAGAGACATATACAGTGAGTACAGTAGAGAGACATGTACGGTGAGTAGAGACATGTACAGTGAGTACAGTAGAGAGACATATACAGTGAGTACAGTAGAGAGAGACATGTACGGTGAGTAGAGACATGTACAGTGAGTACAGTAGAGAGACATATGCAGTGAGTACAGTAGAGAGACATATACAGTGAGTACAGTAGAGAGACATGTATGGTGAGTAGAGACACATGTACAGTGAGTACAGTAGAGAGACATATACAGTGAGTACAGTAGAGAGACATGTACGGTGAGTAGAGACATGTACAGTGAGTACAGTAGAGAGACATATACAGTGAGTACAGTAGAGAGACATGTATGGTGAGTAGAGACACATGTACAGTGAGTACAGTAGAGAGACATATACAGTGAGTACAGTAGAGAGACATATACAGTGAGTACAGTAGAGAGACATATACAGTGAGTACAGTAGAGAGACATATACAGTGAGTACAGTAGAGAGACATATGCAGTGAGTACAGTAGAGAGACATATACAGTGAGTACAGTAGAGAGACATGTATGGTGAGTAGAGACACATGTACAGTGAGTACAGTAGAGAGACATATACAGTGAGTACAGTAGAGAGACATGTACGGTGAGTAGAGACATGTACAGTGAGTACAGTAGAGAGACATATACAGTGAGTACAGTAGAGAGACATGTATGGTGAGTAGAGACACATGTACAGTGAGTACAGTAGAGAGACATATACAGTGAGTACAGTAGAGAGACATATACACTGAGTACAGTAGAGACGCATGTACAGTGAATCTACAGAAATCCTAAATCTTACTCTTGCACTGTCGATGCGCATCTGTGCGTCTTTCCCATGATGCATCATGCAGTCCATACTGCCGGATCTGTCAACCACAAAAACAAACTCGCCTTGAGATGCCAATGATGACATCACGTCCGCAGGGAACTCTGGGTACAAACTGATCATGAGCACTGGGTCGCCCATCAGAGACCCTGAAACAGAGACGGTGTAAACAGGGTAAGAGGGTGTAAATGTCCTGAATCCTGTATGAACTGTGTCTCTATCCTGCAAAGCAAATCAAACTCCCTGAATAACTAATCAAGCCCTGTGTGCAAACTCGCATATGATCCACCCTAAACATCAGAGATCAGTGCGGTTCTGTGTACAGTATTACCCACAAACACTTGAGCTGCGGAGGAGAACATGATAATTCTGTTCAGAACTACAAACACAGTCAAAAAGATTTATTTATCCTTGTTATAGATCAAATTGTGAATTTTAGATACAGAGAAGTTTGGCCATTGACTATTAAATGCATCATTATGTGAAACCATTAGTTTCTCCACACAAAAGACTTGCATCATGTAACCTCTTTTCTCTCCAATACAGTAGGAAGAATTGTTAATAGTGTAAATGAAATGTGGAGTAAACAGGATAATTTCTCTTGTTATAGGGCGAAGTCAGCAGTCTTTAATCGCTCAGTGAGAGAACTGCCATCATGACGAAATTCTGGTAATTACAGTCTTGAGTGTGAAGCTTCAACAGAACCACTGTTTTCTTGCCTACAATGAATTCATTTTCATTTTATGGCGAACTAAACCTTTAACTCACACATTAAAAGTATATTTATTCATGTACAAACAAAAACCTGTACCTGTCTGAGCCGCGGCCACTCCGGCCTCCACGACAGCAGTGGGCTGATGGGTATTCTCATAGTACAGAAGCAGCTCCACATCCTTATCAAACCGGTGACCAGCACTCAGATTCACCTGCACACACCATTACAGGCTTCAGGAAACTGTGACGGTAATGCATAAAAACTGTACACACTCTCACTCACACGCTCTCACACACTCTCACTCACACTCACACACTCTCACTCACACTCACACTCTCTCACTTATACTCACTCACACACTCTCTCACACACACACACTCACTCTCACTCACACACACATACACTCTCACACACTCTCAATCACTCACACTCACACACCACACATTCTCACACACTCACTCACACTCTCACTCCTCACACTCACTCTCACTCACACTCACTCTCACTCTCACTCACACTCACTCTCACTCACTCACACTCTCTCACTCACTCACACTCTCTCACTCACTCACACTCTCTCACTCCTCACACTCTCTCACTCCTCACTCTCTCTCACTCACACTCACTCACACACTCTCACTCACACACTCACTCACACTCTCTCACTCACACTCTCACTCTCACATTCACTCACACACTCTCAC
>CM031963.1:35321601-35351601 GCA_018749465.1 Paracanthobrama guichenoti
TCGCACACTCACTCCACACACACCTCTCACTCACTCTCTCACTCACACCTCACTCTCACACACACACACCTCACACTCCTCTCACTCCACACCTCTCACTTCACACACTCACACACACACTCACTCACACTCTCACTCACACTCACACTTACACTCACTCACACACTCACTCACACTATCACTCACACACACACACTCACACACTCACTCACACACTCACACACTCACACACTCACTCCTCTCACTCACACACTCTCACTCACACTCTCACTCACACACTCACTCACACACTCACCTCACCACACTCACTCACTCACTCACACACTCACTCACACACTCACTCACACTCTCACTCACACACTCACTCACACACTCACTCACACACTCACTCACACACTCACTCACACGCTCACTCACACGCTCACTCACACGCACTCTCACTCACACGCTCACTCACACACACTCTCAGTCACACTCTCACTCACACACTCTCATTCACACACGCTCACTCACACACGCTCACACTCACTCACACACGCTCACACTCACTCACACACTCACTCACACACTCACTCACACACTCACTCACACACTCACTCACACTCTTACTCACACTCTCACTCACACTCTCACTCCACACTCTCCTCACACACTCACCTCACACTCACCACTCTCACTCACACTCTCCACTCACTCTCACTCTCACTCTCACACTCTCACTCTCCTCTCACTCACACACACTCACACTCTCACCTCTCACCTCACCACTCTCACTCTCACTCACACTCTCACTCACACACTCACACTCACACACACACTCACTCACACACTCACTCACACACTCACTCTCACTCACACTCTCACTCACACACGCTCACACTCACACACACACAGTACCGTGGCGTGAGTGTGCTGTGCGTCGAGGAACACCAGAGGATCCAGAGAGCAGCTGGACTCCAGTCTGGAGATGCGGTCAGACGATCTCACATCCACACTCAGAGACAGTGTGTAGGGAATAACACTCACTGTGGAAACTTCTGGAACACCAGCGGCTGAAGCTGAGACAATCACACACAGTATATAACCCAGTATTCAATGAACACAGCTTTGATCACAGGAATAAATTACACTTTACTATATATTCACACAGAAAACAGCTGATTTACACAAGTAATATTTCACTGTTTTACTGTATGATCAAATAAATGAGCAGAAGACACTCTTTCAGAAACATTGACTGGTAGTGTGACTGGGGAAGTAAGAGCTTTGACTACATCAGTCATCAGTTTTGTAAGTTTGTTTTGGTTATGTTTTCATAATCTTTGCTGCTTTAAATCAAACAGAACAGATTTTTTGTAAATCATGTAGAAATACACAGAGGTAAAAACACTAGTGAAGACGAAGTCAGTCAGTGTTGTGGCCTGTATATGATTATGACCGTGCAGTCCTGTGATCTCAGTGTGTGTGTGTGTGTGTGTGTGTGTGTTGAGATCACCTGTGGGTGTGTATCTGGGGGTTTACGGCCGGAGACAGAAGCGCGGCCATCGGCCTGAACTGAAGCTCCGCATAGCGCGATGACGGCATCTGACCGGAGGCCTGAATGCATCGCTCCATCAGCAGAGGCGATGGTGACCGAACTCAGGCGATCTGACCCGGAGACAAACACCCGACCGCCATCACCTGATCTCAGTCTGAACACATCTGAACTCTCATCGCTCTCTTCCAGCAGAAACGCCTGCTGACCCGAACTCAGAGCATCATCATACTGATCCCGCGCCTGCAGAGACAAACACACCAGAGCCACCGCTCATCACCTGATCTCAGTCTGACCACAAACACACCACCGCTCATCACCTGATCTCAGTCTGACCACCACACGCAGAGCCACCGCTCATCACCTGATCTCAGTCTGACCACAAACACACCAGAGCCACCGCTCATCACCTGATCTCAGTCTGACCACAACACACCAGAGCCACCGCTCATCACCTGATCTCAGTCTGACCACAAACACACCACCGCTCATCACCTGATCTCAGTCTGACCACAAACACACCAGATCCACCGCTGATCACCTGATCTCAGTCTGACCACAAACACACCAGATCCACCGCTGATCACCTGATCTCAGTCTGACCACAAACACACCAGAGCCACCGCTCATCACCTGATCTCAGTCTGACCACAAACACACCACCGCTTCATCACCTGATCTCGCTCATCACCTGATCTCAGTCTGACCACAAACACACCAGACCACCGCTGATCACCTGATCTCAGTCTGACCACAAACACACCAGAGCCACCGCTCATCACCTGATCTCAGTCTGACCACAAACACACCAGATCCACCGCTGATCACCTGATCTCAGTCTGACCACAAACACACCAGAGCCACCGCTCATCACCTGATCTCAGTCTGACCACAAACACACCAGATCCACCGCTGATCACCTGATCTCAGTCTGACCACAAACACACCAGAGCCACCGCTCATCACCTGATCTCAGTCTGACCACAAACACACCAGATCCACCGCTCATCACCTGATCTCAGTCTGACCACAAACACACCAGAGCCACCGCTCATCACCTGATCTCAGTCTGACCACAAACACACCAGATCCACCGCTGATCACCTGATCTCAGTCTGACCACAAACACACCAGATCCACCGCTCATCACCTGATCTCAGTCTGACCACAAACACACCAGAGCCACCGCTCATCACCTGATCTCAGTCTGACCACAAACACACCAGATCCACCGCTCATCACCTGATCTCAGTCTGACCACAAACACACCAGAGCCACCGCTGATCACCAGATCTCAGTCTGACCACTGAAACACACACCAGAGCCACCGCTCATCACCTGATCTCAGTCTGACCACAAACACACCAGAGCCACCGCTGATCACCTGATCTCAGTCTGACCACAAACACACCAGATCCACCGCTCATCACCTGATCTCAGTCTGACCACAAACACACCAGAGCCACCGCTCATCACCTGATCTCAGTCTGACCACAAACACACCAGAGCCACCGCTCATCACCTGATCTCAGTCTGACCACAAACACACAGACCACCGCTCATCACCTGATCTCAGTCTGACCACAAACACACCAGATCCGCGCTGATCACCTGATCTCAGTCTGACCACAAACACACCAGAGCCACCGCTCATCACCTGATCTCAGTCTGACCACAAACACACCAGATCCACCGCTCATCACCTGATCTCAGTCTGACCACAAACACACCAGATCCCGCTCATCACCTGATCTCAGTCTGACCACAAACACACCAGATCCACTACGCTGATCACCTGATCTCAGTCTGACCACAAACACACCAGATCCACCGCTGATCACCTGATCTCAGTCTGACCACAAACACACCAGATCCACCGCTGATCACCTGATCTCAGTCTGACACACCAGATCCACCGCTGATCACTGATCCAGTCTGACCACAAACACACCACCGCTCATCACCTGATCTCAGTCTGACCACAAACACACCAGAGCCACCGCTCATCACCTGATCTCAGTCTGACCACAAACACACCAGAGCCACGCTGATCACCTGATCTCAGTCTGACCACAAACACACCAGATCCACCGCTGATCACCTGATCTCAGTCTGACCACAAACACACCAGATCCACCGCTCATCACCTGATCTCAGTCTGACCACAAACGCTGATCCACCGCATCACCTGATCTCAGTCTGACCACAAACACACCAGAGCCACCGCTCATCACCTGATCTCAGTCTGACCACAAACACACCAGATCCACCGCCATCACCTGATCTCAGTCTGACCACAAACACACCAGATCCACCGCTCATCACCTGATCTCAGTCTGACCACAAACACACCAGATCCACCGCTCATCACCTGATCTCAGTCTGACCACAAACACACCAGATCCACCGCTCATCACCTGATCTCAGTCTGACCACAAACACACCACCGCTCATCACCTGATCTCAGTCTGACCACAAACACACCAGATCCACCGCTCATCACCTGATCTCAGTCTGACCACAAACACACCAGATCCACCGCTCATCACCTGATCTCAGTCTGACCACAAACACACCAGATCCACCGCTCATCACCTGATCTCAGTCTGACCACAAACACACCAGAGCCACCGCTGATCACCTGATCTCAGTCTGACCACAACACACCAGATCCACCGCTCATCACCTGATCTCAGTCTGACCACAAACACACCAGAGCCATCACCTGATCTCAGTCTGACCACAAACACACACCACCGCTGATCACCTGATCTCAGTCTGACCACAAACACACCAGAGCCACGCTCATCACCTGATCTCAGTCTGACCACAAACACACCAGAGCCACCGCCACGCCACCTGATCTCAGTCTGACCACAAACACACCAGAGCCACCGCTCATCACCTGATCTCAGTCTGACCACAAACACACCAGAGCCACCGCTCATCACCTGATCTCAGTCTGACCACAACACAACACACAGTCCACCGCTCATCACCTGATCTCAGTCTGACCACAAACACACCAGAGCCACCGCTCATCACCTGATCTCAGTCTGACCACAAAAACACACCAGAGCCACCGCTCATCACCTGATCTCAGTCTGACCACAAACACACCAGAGCCACCGCTCATCACCTGATCTCAGTCTGACCACAAACACACCAGAGCCACCGCTCATCACCTGATCTCAGTCTGACCACAAACACACCACCGCTCATCACCTGATCTCAGTCTGACCACAAACACCCAGAGCCACGCTCATCACCTGATCTCAGTCTGACCACAAACACACCAGAGCCACCGCTCATCACCTGATCTCAGTCTGACCACAAACACACCACCGCTGATCACCTGATCTCAGTCTGACCACAAACACACCAGAGCCACCGCTCATCACCTGATCTCAGTCTGACCACAAACACACCAGAGCCACCGCTCATCACCTGATCTCAGTCTGACCACAAACACACCAGAGCCACCGCTCATCACCTGATCTCAGTCTGACCACAAACACACCAGAGCCACCGCTCATCACCTGATCTCAGTCTGACCACAAACACACCACCGCTCATCACCTGATCTCAGTCTGACCACAAACACACCACCGCTCATCACCTGATCTCAGTCTGACCACAAACACACCACCGCTCATCACCTGATCTCAGTAGACAGCAATGGTGGCCACACACCCTAGCTAAACCCATGCGTGTTTAGTGTATGCCAATGCCATATTTTGATTCATATTAATGCTGTATTTCAGGTAAATCGAGATGCTGCAAGAGCTTCATTAGACGCTTGACTGTGGAAAATATGTTCATTATTTTCTAATGGTGTACATTTCTGGGGTCACCTAAGGGTCAGGCACTCACCCACACTCAGGCAAAGCTGAAACCGCTGAGATTTCACGATCAAACAGAGAAGGCCATTCATAAAGCCTTAAAGGGGACATAACATGAAAATCTGACTTTAAGTGCTTTTAAGTGCTATAATCGGGTCCCTGGTGCATCTGCCAACCCAGAAAACGTGAGAAAGGATAACACTGTAACTGTGTTTTGGTAAGCCTTTCTCTGCAAGCATGTGAAAAAAACAGCCGCTCAGATTTCTCTCCCCTTCTGACGTAGGAAGGGGATTTATTATAATATTACCGGCCCTTAATCTGCACGTTTCCACCCACGGCGCTGACAGACTGTCCTGTATTAGCATAGTTTTGCCCTCAACACTGTCCTGAGCGCAGCGCAGGAGCATCGTCTGACTGAGGGATAGTTCAAGGCAGGTTCTGCTAAACAGTTCAAGCTCAAGGATGGATCAGTACCAGCTGTTCCTGATCCCACTTACAGTCTCCGGAGCGATACTGGGCACGGCAGTCATGAAGGGGAGAGAGCGCACTTTATAATAGTTGATCTGAGTTGTTTAACGGATATAAAGCTGACCAGTTTATTAAACTCCCTGTGAAAAGGCATTTGCTGCTGATGATAATGCAATGGAGAGAGATGTTTATGGATAAGACTTTATTGCACAGTTCTTGTGCTGTGTTTTATTCAGCTCTTATGGTGATTTTCTGGAGTGAAAACAGACGCTTCATCTCATGTGTGATGAACAATAAACTGCATAAAACTCACCAGTAAAGTTTTGGCCATCATTCAGACAGGGTCCACTACAGCAGGCTTGTACTAATAGTGGATAAAATCAAGATGGCAGCATAAGTTATAACCGTAATTAAACTGAACTATCCCTGTTCTGTCTCCATGCAGCAGATATTCTCTGGCTCTGTGGGTATTATCGCCCGACTCCGGTTCGAACTGAACACAGTTAGTTTCTGAAATGTTCTGTTGCTGTTGCACAAGCTCTTGAAGCCCCGCCCTCTTCTTGAAAGAACAGGCCGGGAGCAGCAGCTCATTTGCATTTAAAGGGATACACACAAAACGGTGTGTTTTTGCTCAGCCCAAAAAGTGGCAATTTAAACAGGCTATAAAACAGTCTGTAGGATATTTTGAGCTAAAACTTCACACACACACTCTGGGGACATCAGAGACTTATATTACATCTTGTAAAAAGGGGCATGTCCCCTTTAAAAGGAACATTAATAATAAAAGACATTTTATTATTTAGGCTGAGACACTGTGGAAAGTTTTCAAAACAATGTCATGGCAAAAGTCTGCATTTGTACTCCCCAGAATTACACGGGTTGCTGAAGAAAGATGTGTGAACATTTTAAAAATCAAACGGACAGACTTCTGGACTCAAACACCTGTCGTAGATTAAACACAACACTCACGCTCTGTTTGTCCTGCAGCTCTGCCACAATCTCCTGCTCTCCGATCTTGGCACTGAAGTGGCAGACAGCAGCATCGGTGGGCAGTGGGAACACAAACAAGGCCTCCAGCGGACGCTCCTCCTCATTGACATACTGCAGACTGGAGCTGACGGAGGTCACGTGATCCCGAACCTGCAGCTGCACTGAGATGCTCTTCAGAGGAACTGAGGGAAACACACACACATCAGAGGAACTGAGGGAAACACACACACACACATTTGTTTTTGTGAATTGTGGGGAATCTCCATAGGCGTAAAGGTTTTATACTGTACAAACCGTATTTTCTATCCCCCTACACTATCCCTACCCCTAAATCTACCCAAAACACACACACACACACGCACACGCACACACACACTATCCCTACCCCTAAATCTACCCAAAACACACACACACACACACTACCCCTAAACCTACCCATCACAGGAAACTGCACATTTTTACTTTCTCCCCAAAAAACTAATTCTGTATGATTTATAAGCCTTTTGAAAAATAGGGACATGGGTAATGTCACCCTCTCCTTGTAATACCTGTGTCATTATACACATTTGTGTCCGGATATGTCACAAAAACACACACACACACATCAGAAGATCTGAACAAACACACACATATAATACAGATACACACATATAATAAATACAACACACTCTTCAGAGGAACTGAGAGAAACACATCAGAAGATCTGCACAAACACACACACACACACCTCAACACACTCTTCAGAAGAACTGAGAGAAACACACACACACACACACATCAGAAGATCTGCACAGACACGCACATATTTCAACACACTTCAGAGGAACTGAGAGAAACACACACACACACACACACACACACCAGATGATCTGCACAGACACGCACATATTTCAACACACTCTTCAGAGGAACTGAGAGAAACACACACACACACACACACACACACACATCAGAAGATCTGCACAGACACACACACACCTCAACACACTTCAGAGGAACTGAGAGAAACACACACACACACACACCAGAAGATCTGCACAGACACACACACACCTCAACACACTTGAGAGGAACTGAGAGAAACACACACACACACACACACACACACATCAGAAGATCTGCAGACACGCACATATTGCAACACACTTCAGAGGAACTGAGAAACACACACACACACACACACATCAGAAGATCTGCACAAACACACACCTCAACACACTCTTCAGAGGAACTGAGAGAAACACACACACACACACACACACATCAGAAGATCTGCACAAACACACACCTCAACACACTCTTCAGAGGAACTGAGAAACACACACACACACACACACATACACACACACATATCAGAAGATCTGCACAGACACGCACATATTTCAACACACTTGAGAGGAACTGAGAAACACACACACACACATCAGAAGATCTGCACAGACACGCACATATTTCAACACACTTCAGAGGAACTGAGAAAACACACACACACACACACACACACACACACATACACACACACATATCAGAAGATCTGCACAGACACACACACACACACACACACACACACACACCTCAACACACTTGAGAGGAACTGAGAGAAACACACACACATCAGAAGATCTGCACACACACACACACCTCAACACACTCTTCAGAGGAACTGAGAGAAACACACACACACACACACACATCAGAAGATCTGCACAAACACACACCTCAACACACTCTTCAGAGGAACTGAGACACACACACACACACACACACACATATCAGAAGATCTGCACAGACACACACACACACACACACACACCTCAACACACTTGAGAGGAACTGAGAGAAACACACACACATCAGAAGATCTGCACACACACACACCTCAACACACTCTTCAGAGGAACTGAGAGAAACACACACACACACACACACACATCAGAAGATCTGCACAAACACACACCTCAACACACTCTTCAGAGGAACTGAGAAACACACACACACACACACACACACATACACACACACATATCAGAAGATCTGCACAGACACGCACATATTTCAACACACTTGAGAGGAACTGAGAAACACACACACACATCAGAAGATCTGCACAGACACGCACATATTTCAACACACTTCAGAGGAACTGAGAAACACACACACACACACACACACACACACACATACACACACACATATCAGAAGATCTGCACAGACACACACACACACACACACACACACACACACACACCTCAACACACTTGAGAGGAACTGAGAGAAACACACACACATCAGAAGATCTGCACACACACACACACCTCAACACACTTCAGAGGAACTGAGAGAAACACACACACACACACACACACACACACACACACACACACACATCAGAAGATCTGCACAGACACGCACATATTTCAACACTTCAGAGGAACTTCAGATGATCTGCACAGACACGCACATATTTTCAACACTTCAGAGGAACTGAGAGAAACACACACACACACACACACACACACATCAGAAGATCTGCACAGACACGCACATATTTCAACACTTCAGAGGAACTGAGAGAAACACACACACACACACACACATCAGAAGATCTGCACAGACACGCACATATTTCAACACTTCAGAGGAACTGAGAGAAACACACACACACACACACACACACCAGAAGATCTGCACAGACACGCACATATTTCAACACACTTCAGAGGAACTGAGAAAACACACACACACACACACACACACATACACACACACATATCAGAAGATCTGCACAGACACACACACACACACACACCTCAACACACTTGAGAGGAACTGAGAGAAACACACACACACACACACACACACATCAGAAGATCTGCACACACACACACCTCAACACACTTGAGAGGAACTGAGAGAAACACACACACACACACACACATCAGAAGATCTGCACAGACACACACACACCTCAACACACTTGAGAGGAACTGAGAGAAACACACACACACACACACACATCAGAAGATCTGCACAAACTGAGATGCTCTGTGTATTCTGACACCTTTCTATCAGAACCAGCATTAACTTCTTGAGCAGTTTGAGCTCTAGTAGCTCGTCTGTTTGATCGGACCACACGGGCCAGCCTTCGCTCCCCACGTGCATCCATGAGCCTTGGCCGCCCATGACCCTGTGGCCGGTTCACCACTGTTCCTTCCTTGGAGCACTTTTGATAGATCCTGACCACTACAGACCGGGAACACCCCACAAGAGCTGCAGTTCTGGAGATGCTCTGACCCAGTCGTCTAGCATCACAATCTGGCCCTTGTCAAACTCGCTCAAATCCTTACGCTTGCCCATTTTTCCTGCTTCTAACACATCAACTCTGAGGACAAAATGTTCACTTGCTGCCTAATATATCCCACCCACTAACAGGAGCCGTGATGAAGAGATCAGTGTTATTCACTGCACCTGTCAGTGTATATTCATATATTGTAAAGTTACAGAAAGGCAATAATGGATTCTTTCTTTCACCATTGGAGCAAATGGTAATGCTAAAATTATTTTTGTTATGGTCTCCTCTAAACTTTTATAGACCTTTACTCTGCTGTAGTTCATTTAAAGCCTTGTTCCCTTTCATACTTTGAGCACCTGCCCCTCCAAAGCTCTCTGACACAAACACACATGCACATCAGAAGATCTGCACAAACACAAACACACATGCACATCAGAAGATCTGCACAAACACAAACACACATGCACATCAGAAGATCTGCACAAACACAAACACACATGCACATCAGAAGATCTGCACAAACACAAACACACATGCACATCAGAAGATCTGCACAAACACACATGCACATCAGAAGATCTGCACAAACACACATGCACATCAGAAGATCTGCACAAACACACATGCACATCAGAAGATCTGCACAAACACAAACACACATGCACATCAGAAGATCTGCATTAAACACACATGCACATCAGAAGATCTGCACAAACACAAACACACATGCACATCAGAAGATCTGCACAAACACAAATGCACATCAGAAGATCTGCACAAACACACATGCACATCAGTAGATCTGCACAAACACACATGCACATCAGAAGATCTGCACAAACACACATGCACATCAGAAGATCTGCACAAACACAAACACACATGCACATCAGAAGATCTGCACAAACACAAATGCACATCAGAAGATCTGCACAAACACAAACACACATGCACATCAGAAGATCTGCACAAACACACATGCACATCAGAAGATCTGCACAAACACACATGCACATCAGTAGATCTGCACAAACACAAACACACATGCACATCAGAAGATCTGCACAAACACACATGCACATCAGAAGATCTGCACAAACACACATGCACATCAGAAGATCTGCACAAACACACATGCACATCAGAAGATCTGCACAAACACACATGCACATCAGAAGATCTGCACAAACACACATGCACATCAGAAGATCTGCACAAACACATGCACATCAGAAGATCTGCACAAACACAAACACACATGCACATCAGAAGATCTGCACAAACACACATGCACATCAGAAGATCTGCACAAACACACATGCACATCAGAAGATCTGCACAAACACACATGCACATCAGTAGATCTGCACAAACACAAACACACATGCACATCAGAAGATCTGCACAAACACACATGCACATCAGAAGATCTGCACAAACACAAACACACATGCACATCAGAAGATCTGCACAAACACAAACACACATGCACATCAGAAGATCTGCACAAACACACATGCACATCAGAAGATCTGCACAAACACACATGCACATCAGAAGATCTGCACAAACACACATGCACATCAGAAGATCTGCACAAACACACATGCACATCAGAAGATCTGCACAAACACACATGCACATCAGTAGATCTGCACAAACACAAACACACATGCACATCAGAAGATCTGCACAAACACATGCACATCAGAAGATCTGCACAAACACACATGCACATCAGAAGATCTGCACAAAACATCATGCATCAGAAGATCTGCACAAACACACATGCACATCAGTAGATCTGCACAAACACAAATGCACATCAGAAGATCTGCACAAACACACATGCACATCAGAAGATCTGCACAAACACACATGCACATCAGTAGATCTGCACAAACACAAACACACATGCACATCAGAAGATCTGCACAAACACACATGCACATCAGTAGATCTGCACAAACACAAACACACATGCACATCAGAAGATCTGCACAAACACACATGCACATCAGAAGATCTGCACAAACACACATGCACATCAGAAGATCTGCACAAACACACATGCACATCAGTAGATCTGCACAAACACAAACACACATGCACATCAGAAGATCTGCACAAACACACATGCACATCAGAAGATCTGCACAAACACACATGCACATCAGAAGATCTGCACAAACACACATGCACATCAGAAGATCTGCACAAACACACATGCACATCAGTAGATCTGCACAAACACAAAAACACATGCACATCAGAAGATCTGCACAAACACACATGCACATCAGTAGATCTGCACAAACACAAACACACATGCACATCAGAAGATCTGCACAAACACACATGCACATCAGAAGATCTGCACAAACACAAACACACATGCACATCAGAAGATCTGCACAAACACACATGCACATCAGAAGATCTGCACAAACACACATGCACATCAGAAGATCTGCACAAACACACATGCACATCAGAAGATCTGCACAAACACACATGCACATCAGAAGATCTGCACAAACACACATGCACATCAGAAGATCTGCACAAACACACATGCACATCAGAAGATCTGCACAAACACACATGCACATCAGAAGATCTGCACAAACACAAACACACATGCACATCAGAAGATCTGCACAAACACACATGCACATCAGAAGATCTGCAAACACACATGCACATCAGAAGATCTGCACAAACACACATGCACATCAGTAGATCTGCACAAACACACAAACACACATGCACATCAGAAGATCTGCACAAACACACATGCACATCAGAAGATCTGCACAAACACAAACACACATGCACATCAGAAGATCTGCACAAACACAAACACACATGCACATCAGAAGATCTGCACAAACACACATGCACATCAGAAGATCTGCATAAACACACATGCACATCAGAAGATCTGCACAAACACACATGCACATCAGAAGATCTGCACAAACACACATGCACATCAGAAGATCTGCACAAACACACATGCACATCAGAAGATCTGCACAAACACACATGCACATCAGTAGATCTGCACAAACACAAACACACATGCACATCAGTAGATCTGCACAAACACAAACACACGTGCACATCAGAAGATCTGCACAAACACACATGCACATCAGTAGATCTGCACAAACACAAACACACATGCACATCAGAAGATCTGCACAAACACACATGCACATCAGAAGATCTGCACAAACACACATGCACATCAGAAGATCTGCACAAACACACATGCACATCAGAAGATCTGCACAAACACACATGCACATCAGAAGATCTGCACAAACACACATGCACATCAGTAGATCTGCACAAACACAAACACACATGCACATCAGAAGATCTGCACAAACACACATGCACATCAGAAGATCTGCACAAACACACATGCACATCAGTAGATCTGCACAAACACAAACACACATGCACATCAGAAGATCTGCACAAACACACATGCACATCAGTAGATCTGCACAAACACAAACACACATGCACATCAGAAGATCTGCACAAACACACATGCACATCAGAAGATCTGCACAAACACACATGCACATCAGAAGATCTGCACAAACACACATGCACATCAGTAGATCTGCACAAACACAAACACACATGCACATCAGAAGATCTGCACAAACACACATGCACATCAGAAGATCTGCACAAACACACATGCACATCAGAAGATCTGCACAAACACACATGCACATCAGTAGATCTGCACAAACACAAACACACATGCACATCAGAAGATCTGCACAAACACACATGCACATCAGTAGATCTGCACAAACACAAACACACATGCACATCAGAAGATCTGCACAAACACACATGCACATCAGAAGATCTGCACAAACACAAACACACATGCACATCAGAAGATCTGCACAAACACACATGCACATCAGTAGATCTGCACAAACACAAACACACATGCACATCAGAAGATCTGCACAAACACACATGCACATCAGTAGATCTGCACAAACACAAACACACATGCACATCAGAAGATCTGCACAAACACACATGCACATCAGAAGATCTGCACAAACACAAACACACATGCACATCAGAAGATCTGCACAAACACACATGCACATCAGTAGATCTGCACCTACTCTGTAAGAATGCAAAAGCTTTAGACACTGATTTGGATGCGGGCAACTGGGTGACGGTGAGACGGCATAGTGGCAGATCAAAAAAGCGCTCTTCCGTTCCGTTCCGTTTGTGATTAGAACATTAAACAGGTTCTCCCCACTCAGTGACGCACCCACTGAGAATCCTGTTGAAAGTGCCCTAGTTATTGGTGATTCTATTACACGGAACATGAAAACAGAGACACCAGCCACCATAGTCACATGCTCACCGGGAGCCAGAGCGCCTGACATCAAAGCAAATTTAAAAGTGCTGGCTAAAGCTAATCGCAAATTCTCTAAGATTATTATTCACGTCGGCACTAACGATATTCGACTTCGCCAGTCGGAGATCACCAAAATTAACATTAAAGGTGTGTGAACTCGCAAGTATGATGGCAGATAAAATGTTTTGTTCTTTTTAGTAAACTGAGAAACTGCTCGTTTCTCCTCTTCTGGTTCACAGAGTTGAAAAGAAGCATCCCTCTCAGAGCAATCAGTCTCTTTAACAAGTTCATCCCCTACAAACCTGGGTCTCAACTGATCACCATGTCTCCTGAAAGTGACATCAGCGTCTCGTCCCTGAACTTTGTAAGACACTGGCCCAGTTCGCTTTACTATCACACCTGGAACCCATTTGTTCCCTCCTCCTGTGGTGTTACGAAGGTAAACCGCATCTTTTTCAGAAAAAGACCTCTCCACCGCTCGTTGGTCATGATAGAACTTTTGCAGATACTGCTTCCTGCGAACAGTGACAGCGACATCTGGATGAACAAAATCCAGACGAGTGCACACATGACAGTTAAGGAAAAGATCTGCTGGTGATTGACCTGTAGCACAATTTGGAGTAGTGCGATACTGCTTCAGGAAAAGCGAGATCTTATCTTCCAAGTCCGTTGTCAAATGAGTACGTTTCTTTAGTCCGCTTTTAAATGTCTGTGCATACCTTTTTACCAGACCGTTGGTAGCAGGTTGACCGGGAGCACTTGTTGAATGAAGAATACCATTGTGCTCCATGAAGTTTTTGAACTCCACAGACGTAAATTGTGTTCCATTGTCTGTAACGATGAGCTCCGGCAGTCCGTATGCTGCAAACAACCTCCTTAGTCTTGTGATGGTCGCTTGTAAGGTGAGGCTAGGCATTTTAAACACCTCCAACCACTTTGAATACGCATCCACAAGTATCATGAATGTGTGTCCCTCTTTTCCAGCTTTGACCCGGAAATTCCCAAGGGTGTGATGGAACTTGACGTGGTGCTTTTTGTTCCATCTGGCACGACTCACAGGCTCTGCTAACCTGTTCCAGATCTGCATCTACTTTAGGCCACCACACATACTTGTGAATGAGAGCTTTCATCTTAACTATCCCAGGATGACCCACATGCACTTCTTTCAGCACAATTTTTCAGTCTATCCGGAATTATCACTCTGGTGCCCAAGAGCACACATCCTCTCTCTGCAGACAATTCATTTTTGCGTGAGTGATAAGCTTTCAAACTGTCATCCACATCCATTGGCCAACCCTCCATTACATACTTCATGACTTTGGATAACACCTTTCTGCGTGTTACACGTGCCACCTGATCTGCATTCAGAGGAGCTTGTTCAAAATGTTTGGCGATTAAAGCATGAATGTTCTCTGACACAGTCACTACATCCGTTGTGTCAGGTAAGGAAACCCGTGAAAGACCATCCGCATTACTGTGTTTCTCAGAAGGACAGTACTCAGTATGGTAATCATAAGCTGAAAGAATGATCGCCCACCTCTGAATCCTGGCCGCTGCCATGGTGGGTAGACTTCTATGTTCTCCAAACAAAGTCAACAGAGGTTTATGGTCAGTTACCATCTTGAACTTCCTTCCCCACAGATATTGATGAAACTTTTTAACCAGTCCCTCTTTCTCAATTTGAGAGCACTTTTTCTCAGCAGGCGCAAGAGTTTGTGAGGCATAAGCCACTGGACATTCCTCTCCAGTGGGCATGCTGTGTTGCAGAACCGCTCCAATTCCATATGCCGACGAATCGCAGGCTAAGGTAAGTGGAAGACTTGGATCATAATGTACTAGAACGCTTCCGTCCGTCAGCAAATCTTTGCATTTTTCAAACACTCTTTACTCTGACTGTTTCCATTCCCAGGTTACATTATCTCTCAACAGCCTGTAGAGAGGAGCTGCCATTGTACTTGGTTGGGCAAAAAACATCCATAGTAATTGACTAAACCCAGAAATGCTCTCAGCTCCTTCACATAGGTAGGTGCTGGCGCATCCTTGATTGCAGCAACTTTGTCTGAAGATGGATGAAGGCCCTTGCTGTCTAACACAAATCCTAGATATTCAATTTGCGTCTTGCCAAATTCACATTTTGACTTCTTCACCCTCAAGCCGTTCTCCTTGAGCCTTTGCCGCACTGCTTGTAGCCGCAGCAGATGTTCCCGTTCTGTTCTTCCAGTGACCAGGAGGTCATCAAGGTAAACGACAACATCAAGATCTTTCATGATGTTCTCCATAATTCTTTGAAAAATCGAGGGTGCTGAGCTGACACCAAATGGTAGTCTATTGTAGACAAATAATCCTGTGAAACATCTAAAAACATCTGTGTGTGTTGATGGTCAACAGCTGTTTGGACTCGTCATCTAAAAGAACCTGAAATTTCGGGATTCACCAGTATCTTTGCCTTAATCCCACTGAGTGTGCCTAATTCCTCTTTGAACACCTCTGGACACGAATCTAGTACCTCTTGAAGGGTATTTGGTTGATGCACTTGATTGACATTTAGCTCTTCACCCTGTACATGCTACCACTGGGAGATATCATTAGGAAGCATGGCGTTAGTTTTCACTGTTATGCTGACGATACTCAGCTCTATATTTCTTCACGCCCTGACGAAATTTACCAATTCACAAGATTAACGGAATGCATAGCTGATATAAAACATTGGATGTCTAGTAATTTCCTGCAATTTAATTCAGAAAAAAAAAATATATTTTAAAAATATATCTAAATTACGGCACACACTTTCAATGCAAAATGCTGAACAGTTAATTCATACATTCATGAGCTCAAGTCTAGATTACTGTAATGCTCTACTGGGTGGTTGCCCTGCTCGCTTAATAAACAAACTCCAGCTGGTCCAAAACGCAGCAGCTCGAGCTCTTACTAGAACCAGGAAGTATGACCATATTAGCCGGTTCTGTCAACACTGCACTGGCTCCCTATTAAACATTGTATAAATTTTAAAATCTTGCTACTCACTTACAAAGCACTAAATGGTTTAGCTCCCCAGTACCTAAGCGAACTCTTATCAACTGCAGGCGGTCGATCCTTTTCCTATTTAGCGCCTAAACTCTGGAACAGTCTTCCTAGCATTGTTCGGGAAGCAGACACACTCTGTCAGTTTAAATCTAGACTAAAAAGGCATCTCTTTACTATGGCTTACACATAAAACATTATCAATTTCTATTATTCAAATCAGTAAATGATTGTTAGGCTGCATTAACTAGGTCAGCGGAACCGGAACACTTCCCATAACACCTGATGTACTCGTTACATCATAAGAAGAATGGCATCTACGCTAATGTGAGTCTCTCTGTTTATCCCGAGGTTTACTGCAGTCAGCCGGATCCGGGCCGTATCCAGATCAGATGGTGGACCAGCGCCTGGACATGACCAGCTCATCCCTGAAATGTCTGCAGAGAACATGTCAAATAAACTCCCCCCGTAAATGCTGCATCGACACAACATCCTCATTAAACCCGTCTCCGGCGTGATGACTCCAATCTCTCGAATAATCTTACGAATATCTATTTGCCTAATATGAATTAAGACCTGCAATGTTGCCAGAATTATAATCATACACTGTTTGTTCGTCGGCCAGAGGAGAACTGGCACCCCGACTGAGCCTGGTTCACCTCCACCTGGTTCACCTCCACCTCCATCACCCTGAGTGTGGGAGCTCCACAGGGCTGTGTCCTGAGCCCCCTGCTCTACTCTCTCTACACGCATGACTGTTTGTCCACACACAGCTCCACCTCTATCATCAAATTTGCTGATGATACTGTTGTCCTGGGCCTCATTTCCAACAACGATGAGACGGCATACTTGGACGAGGTGGAGCATCTAACATCATGGTGCCAGGACAACTGTCTCTCTCTGAATGTTGGCAAGACCAAAGAAATGATTGTGGACTTCAGGAAGAGATAGCAACGGACATACTCCCCCCTCATGATCAGCGGGTCACCAGTAGAGAGAGTGAGCAGCTTCAAGTACCTGGGTGTAAACATCTCCGAGGACCTGACCTGGACTGCTTACATTCAGACACAGGTGAAAAAAGCCAGGCAAAGACTGTACCACCTGCGCCAGCTGAGGAAATTCAGGGTTTCACCAGCTATCCTGAAAACTTTCTATTTAGGGGCGATAGAAAGTGTATTAACTCAGTGCATCACAGCGTGGTATGGGAACAGCACCAGTCATGACCGCAAAGCCCTGCAAAGAGTCGCGGCGCTTATCCGAGCGTATCTCAGGGTCAGCTCTCCCGTCTCTGCAGGACGTCTACACCAAACACTGCAAAGGTAGAGCTACTAAGATCATCAAGGACTCTAATCACCCTGCAAACCCTCATTTCACGCTGCTGCCATCTGGTAGCGCTTCAAGCCTGATGGCCAAAACTGAGAGACTCAGGAGGAGCTTCTTCCCCCAGGCCATCAGACTCCTGAACTCAGTCACTTAACATCACGTGACTTCACTTCAGGATAAGCATCGATACACTGACACTGCACTGCACTTTCTGTTCTCGTTGTTACTGTGTAACAACCTGTTATAAACCTGTTTGCACATTATACTCTTATACATTTGTTAACCACATATTTATAAGTCTACAGTTTACTCACTGCACAGTTTACTTAAATTATTTTATTCCACTTTATTCTTATTTTTTTACTTTTTTTTTCTCTACTTGACTTGATTATTTATAATTCTACAGATATATATATATATATATATATATATAGATAGTACTTTTTTATTCTATTTCTATTATAATTTCCTCCTTGTGTTTTTAACTGTGAATTTGCACTGTCCATGGAGCGGACCTGTTTACATTTCACTGCCGGTTGTATATTCTGTATATAACTGTGTATGTGACAAATAAAACTCTTGAATCTTGAATCTTGAGCCTGGTTTCTCCCAAGGTTTTTTCCTCCATTCTGACCCTGAAGGAGTTTTGGTTCCTTGCCACCGTCGCCCTTGTTGCCTTTGGCTTAATCAGTTGGGGACACTAAATATTTAACTATATATTACTTTCTATTAAATTCTGTTGCATTATTTTCCTGTTTAACACTGTGAAGCTGCTTTGAAACAATCAGCATTGTAAAAAGCGCTGTATAAATACAGGTGACTTGACTTGACCTACTGCTGTAATTGAGAAGAATTATACACAATATAAACAGTTCAAGCTGTAATTATGAGGGACAGTTTATACCTGGCTTATTTTTCTCCGACACGAGCCCACAGCAGTTCACCATCCTGACCCTGTGAGAACACAAGAGCTTTACTGTACATCATATCTCATCACAAGAGCTTTACTGTACATCATATCTCATCACAAGAGCTTTACTGTACATCATATCTCATCACAAGAGCTTTACTGTACATCATATCTCATGTGTCTCATAACCTCGATCACATTACACATACTCTGCTGCCAGACATAGAGTCGCTGTTTGTTGTGTATCAGTACAGCACTATCGTAAACACACGCTGAAAACAATTTGCTTTCTCACAAAATGAAAGTAAACAGGAAGTAAGTCATACTGCTCTTATAAATCCTCAGCGATCGAGTCCGTCAGTAAATCAGATGAGAATGGCTGTGTGTGTGTCCGACCGAGTGCGTTACTGTTGCAGGAAGACTCGGATGACTTGCAAAACATGAAACTCAATGTGCTCAGAAGTTTCGAGGCGAAGCTGCGGTCAAGGGCGTGGCTCATGAATATTCAGTAGGTTACGTCATGGTCGGCCAGCGCGTCATCTTATTTACGCTACACAGGTTTTCCCATTCAATACAATGTATCTATATTCTGTATCTAATTTGCATATTAATGTGTTCTTGGGGCAACATATAATGAAAAAATAAGTTTTATATCTCATATTTCATAGGAATATTGAAATGTAATTTTTTCCCCTGTTCACTTGTGTCTCCAGAATGCCTGATAAACATGCTTCGAGTGGACATGTATGACATCAGTGCCCTGTTCTGAAACAGAAAGTCATAATCTGATTAGAACATTTTCCTGAGATGTTGATTTATAACAAACTGTTTGAAAATTAATCAGATTTAAATGATCATTACAAAATATAATATTTCAAAATATAATATAAGAGTGTTAATTTTGATCAAGAGTATTACATTTGGACTGGTAATCTGACCATCTGAATACCATGTTGGGTAAGTTTAAATTAATTGGGTCAATTAATTAATTAATAGTTACTCATTACATCTTCAATAGTGTAATTACATTACTGTACAAATTACTCTCTCCAAAAAGTATTTTATTACTAAGTTACTAGTTACATGATTCAAATAAATATAAAATAACATAAATTGCTCTTATTAACTGACCAAAGTATTATAAATGTGAGGACACAAAAAACATTTTAAAGTTAGATGTGAATTCCACTAGTGTATTAGATATCATTGTTCTACACAGTGTTTAGTTCAATTACATCAGACGAACTGTAATTAAATTACAGTAACTACTTAGACATTCACATAGACTTATTCACATTGTTAACAGGAAAATAATGCAACAGAATTTAATTAGAATTCAGCTTCACAGCTGCTTTGAAACAAAAGCACTATATAAATAAAGGTGATTTGATCTGTTAACCTGGAAGGACTGAGCTCTCAAACAACAGTCAAAGATTAAATGCAACTGATGACAAATACAAAACTAGCCGTGGGCAGCAGATGACAGACTGATGACGACTGCGATTCTGCTCTAATGTGATGAGATCAAAGTGCACATGTGACAGGGATTTCACAACAGGGTTATCATGAAGACCAGAACCCTTTACATGTCTAATCATGCAGAAATGATTACATTGTAAACGTATTGGCATTTGTGCTTTCAGGAGAAACAGTAGCAGTGTTCAGATCTGATCAGAATCATTAATGTGATCATTTGTCACGACCAGAAAACAAACAGTCTTCAATCTTTAAAGCCTTAGACGTCAGGTCCGGAAAAACGGCTTTGACTCCTTTTTGTGAGCAAAGAATGCATAAAGACCCGGTCACTCTGAGAATGAAAACACAAAAGAGTCTGTCAGAGGAACGCATTGCTTCAGCTCATCTGACCTGCTGAGAATGTTTGCTGTGGGTGTGTGTGAGAGTGTGTTTGTGTCAGAACACACCCGACAGATGAAGTCAACCACGGATACATGAAGATTCATTTATTCAGATTAAAATATTTACACTCAGATATTCAGCATTCAGCAGGAATCAAACATTTTACAATAATAAATGTTCATTTCTGCTCAATGTTGAGTCGATGCTGAAGTTCTGCAATATATGTAATAGAGCCATTTCTGTCCCCAGGACATTGTATGTATAAATATGCATGAAAATTAACTCTAAAAAATAAATGTTATTATTGAGCAAAGTGTCCATTAATCTATCTGCAATTTAAAATATATAATTTAAAACATTAATAAAAACTACTGAGAACACAAAAAAATAACATTTGTTACATGTCCCCAGTATCTAAACCTAAACTTTATCATGAAATATAATCATTCAAATCTTTCAGAAATCTTTTTTTTTGCATTGTTGTGTGACTCCATATACCACCCATGCTCACAAAAAAGCATCTATGCTTAAAAAAATCATAAGAAATCCATATGTTATATCAAATAGTCATTACAGTACAGTTAGCTCAGTGTCCTCATGCTGTTAGCATGTACGTCATGCAGCACTTTGGCATGTATTTTCTCATGTTTTGCTTTAAAACTCAATCCTTTGTCTCCTCTCCACCAATCAGCTGCTGTGTGGTGGGCGTTCTGGCGCAATATGGCTGCCGTCGCATCATCCAGGTGGATGCTGCACATTGGTGGTGGTTGAGATTCCTCCCTTTTATATGTAAAGCGCTTTGAGTGCCTAGAAAAGCGCTATATAAAGGTAACAAATTATTATTATTAATCCTGTTTCTGTCAGTCCTCTTACTCTCAGTCCTGTCACTGTCAGTCCTGTTACTCTCAGTCCTGTTACTGTCAGTCCTGTTACTCTCAGTCCTGTTACTCTCAGTGCTGTTACTCTCAGTCCTGTTACTGTCAGTCATGTTACTCTCAGTCCTGTTACTCTCAGTCCTGTTACTCTCAGTCCCGTTACTGTCAGTCCTGTTACTCTCAACCTGTCACTGTCAGTCCTGTTACTCTCAGTCCTGTTACTGTCAGTCCTGTTACTCTCAGTCCTGTTACTCTCAGTCCCGTTACTGTCAGTCCTGTTACTCTCAACCTGTTACTCTCAGTCCTGTTACTGTCAGACATGTTACTCTCAGCCCTGTTACTCTCAGTCCTGTTAATGTCAGTCATATTACTGTCAGTCATGTTACTCTCAGTCATGTTACTCTCAGTCATGTTACTGTCAATCCTGTTACTCTCAGTCCCGTTACTGTCAGTCCTGTTACTCTCAACCTGTTACTCTCAGTCCTGTTACTGTCAGCCCTGTTACTCTCAGTCCTGTTAATGTCAGTCATATTACTGTCAGTCATGTTACTCTCAGTCATGTTACTCTCAGTCATGTTACTGTCAATCCTGTTACTCTCAGTTCTGTTACTGTCAGTCCTGTTAATCTGTCCTGTTACTCCCAGTCATGTTACTCTGTCCTGTTACTGTCAGTCATGATACTATCAGTCCTGTTACTCTCAGTCATGTTACTGTCAGTCCTGTAACTGTCAGTCCTGTTACTCTCAGTCATGTTACTCTCAGTCCTGTTACTGTCAGTCATATTACTGTCAGTCATGTTACTCTCAGCCCTGTTACTCTCAGTCCTGTTACTGTAAGTCCTGTTACAGTCAGTCATGTTACTGTCAGTCCTGTTACTCTCAGTCATGTTACTGTCAATCCTGTTACTCTCAGTTCTGTTACTGTCAGTCCTGTTACTCTGTCATGTTACTCTCAGTCATGTTACTGTCAATCCTGTTACTCTCAGTTCTGTTACTGTCAGTCCTGTTAATCTGTCCTGTTACTCCCAGTCATGTTACTCTGTCCTGTTACTGTCAGTCATGTTACTATCAGTCCTGTTACTCTCAGTCATGTTACTGTCAGTCCTGTTACTCTCTGTCCTGTTACACTCAAACTGTTACTCTCAGTCCTGTTACTCTCAACCTGTTACTGTCAGTCCTGTTACTGTCAGTTATGTTACTCTCAGTCCTGTTACTGTCAGTCATATTACTGTCAGACATGTTACTCTCAGTCATGTTACTGTCAGTCCTGTTACTCTCAGTCCTGTTACTGTCAGCCCTGTTACTCTCAGTCCTGTTACTGTCAGTCCTGTTACAGTCAGTCATGTTACTGTCAGTCCTGTTACTCTCAGTCATGTTACTGTCAGTCCTGTTACTGTCAGTCCTGTTACTCTCAGTCCTGTTACTCTCAGTCCCGTTAATGTCAGTCCTGTTACTCTCAGTCCTGTTACTGTTAGTCATTTTACTGTTAGTCCAGTTACTCTCAGTCCCGTTACTGTCATTCCTGTTACTCTCAACCTGTTACTGTCTGTCCTGTTACTCTCAGTCCTGTTACACTCAACCTGTTACTCTCAGTCCTGTTACTGTCAGTCATTTTACTCTCAGTCCTGTTACTGTCAGTCATATTACTGTCAGTCATGTTACTCTCAGTCATGTTACTGTCAGTCATGTTACTCTCAGTCCTGTTACTGTCAGTCCTGTTACTCTCAGTCCTGTTACTGTCAGTCCTATTACAGTCAGTCATGTTACTCTCAGTCATGTTACTGTCAGTCCTGTTACTCTCAGTCATGTTACTGTCAGTCCTGTTACTCTCAGTCATGTTACTGTCAGTCCTGTTACTCTCAGTCATGTTACTGTCAGTCCTGTTACTCTCAGTCCTGTTACTCTCAGTCCCATTACTGTCAGTCCCATTACTCTCAACCTGTTACTGTCAGTCCTGTTACTCTCAGTCCTGTCATGTTACTGTCAGTCATGTTACTGTCAGTCCTGTTACAGTCAGTCCTGTTACAGTCAGTCCTGTTACTGTCAGTCCTGTTACTCTCAGTCATGTTACTGTCAGTCCTGTTACTCTCAGTCCTGTTACTGTCAGTCCTGTTACTCTCAGTCATGTTACTCTCAGTCCTGTTACTCTCAGTCATGTTACTGTCAGTCCTGTTAATATCAGTCATGTTACTCTCAGTCATGTTACTCTGTCCTGTTACTGTCAGTCATGTTACTCTCAGTCATGTTACTGTCAGTCCTGTTACTCTCAGACATGTTACTCTCAGTCCCGTTACTGTCAGTCATTTTACTGTCAGTCCTGTTACTCTCAGTCCCGTCACTTTCAGTCCTGTTACTCTCAGTCATGTTACTGTCAGTCCTGTTATTGTCAGTCATGTTACTCTCAGTCATGTTACTCTCAGTCATGTTACTGTCAGTCCTGTTACTGTCAGTCCTGTTACTCTCAGTCATGTTACTGTCAGTCCTGTTACTCTCAGTCATGTTACTGTCAGTCCTGTTACTGTCAGTCCTGTTACTCTCAGTCATGTTACTGTCAGTCCTGTTACTCTCAATCCTGTTACTCTCAGTCCCATTACTGTCAGTCCCATTACTCTCAACCTGTTACTGTCAGTCCTGTTACTCTCAGTCCCATTACTGTCAGTCATGTTACTGTCAGTCCTGTTACAGTCAGTCATGTTACTCTCAGTCCTGTTACTCTCAGTCCTGATACGCTCAGTCCCATTACTGTCAGTCCTGCTACAGTCAGTCATGTTACTCTCAGTCCTGTTACTCTCAGTCCCATTACTGTCAGACCCGTTACTCTCAACCTGTTACTGTCAGTCCTGTTACTCTCAACCTGTTACTCTCAGTCCTGTTACTCTCAACCTGTTACTGTCAGTCCTGTTACTGTCAGTCCTGTTACTGTCAGTCACGTTACTCTCAGTCCTGTTACTCTCAACCTGTTACTGTCAGTCATGTTACTCTCAGTCATGTTACTCTCAGTCCTGTTACTGTCAGTCCTGTTGCTGTCAGTCATGTTACTCTCAGTCATGTTTCTGTCAGTCCTGTTACTGTCAGTCCTGTTACTCTCAGTCCTGTTACAGTCAGTCATGTTACTCTCAGTCCTGTTACTGTCAGTCATGTTACTCTCAGTCCTGTTACTGTCAGTCATGTCACTCTCAGTCATGTTACTGTCAGTCCTGTTACTTAGTCATGTTACTGTCAGTCCTGTTACTCTCAGATCTGTTACTGTCAGTCATGTTACTGTCAGTCCTGTTACTCTCAGTTCTGTTACTGTCAGTCCTGTTACTCTGTCCTGTTACTGTTAGTCCTGTTACTCTGTCCTGTTACTCCCAGTCATGTTACTCTGTCCTGTTACTGTCAGTCATGTTACGGTCAGTGCTGTTACTCTCAGTCATGTTACTGTCAGTCCTGTTACTCCCAGTCATGTTACTCTGTCCTGTTACTGTCAGTCATGTTACTCTCAGTCCTGTTACTGTCAGTCCTGTTACTCCCAGTCATGTTACTGTGTCCTGTTACTGTCAGTCATGTTACTGTCAAATCAAATCAAATCACCTTTATTTATATAGCGCTTTTAACAAGTCCAATTGTTTCAAAGCAGCTTCACATTGTTAACAGGAAAATAATGCAACAGAATTTGTACAGCCGTTCTGGTGAAACGGTGATGTTATCCAGCTAATTTCAAGTATCATATAGTGTCAATGCGGGCAGATCGGTAATATAGATGAGATTTAGGAGTCCCCAACTGAGCAAGCCAAAAGCCAGAGGCAACGGTGGCAAGGAACCAAAACTCCTTCAGGGTCAGAATGGAGAAAAAAACCTTGGGAGAAACCAGGCTCAGTCGGGGTGCCAGTTCTCCTCTGGCCGACGAACAAACAGTGTATGATTATAATTCTGGCAACATAGCAGGTCTTAAGTCATATTAGGTAAATAGATATTTGTAAGATTATTCGAAAGATTGGAGTCGTCACGCCGAAGACGGGTTTAATGAGGATGTCGTGTCGATGCAGCATTTACGGGGGGAGATTATTTGACATGTTCTCTGCAGACATTTCAGGGATGAGCTGGTCATGTCCAGGCGCAGGTCCACCATCTGATCTGTATACGGCCCAGATCCAGCTGACTGCAGTAAACCTCGGGATAATCAGAGAGACTAACATTAGCGTAGATGCCATTCTTCTTATGATGTAACGAGTACATCAGGTGTTATGGGAAGTGTTGTGCCCAATTCTATATTGTGTAGTCACAAAAATCTTTAAATTGAGCAATGATTTGCCGTGCTCTCAGCGTTTGCAGTTTATTGAATGTCCACAGCATCTAAGTTGATAACTGGTTTCCAGTTTGGTCTTGTTGCTGTGTCACACAATGATCACGCCAGCACAGCAGGAGCTGCAGGGCCAATCTGAAAGATCAGTGAGATTATAACACATTATTCTGGACACAGGACTCAGCAGAGACCCTCTTGAGACCAGCAAATACAATTATTTTTTAATTCATACTATTTTAATATAATATGATTTATATTATGATTATAATGTAAATTATATTATAATGGCCAGGAATGGCTTTTGATCTCATGATGATTCAGCATTATTTAGAGGATGAAAGATTGTTGAAGGAGTAGAAGAAGGATCAGAATGTAGAAGGATGGGATGTGCAGGTAGGGAACAAGACGGCAAGAGCACTATCAGTGTTGAAATTATGGAAATGAGAACATAGATGGTTAAAGAAACTAATGTTAAGAAAGAAAACTGAAGTGAAAAACCTAAAGAGAAAGAACTTCTTTACCTTCTATTTGTGCAAGAATCTTTAATGAGAAAAATTACAATGCCCAGTTAAATGATTAACCTGATTGCTGTAACTTGAATAGGCTGAATTCATTCAAGACCTAATCATTTACATTCCAATCTCAAACCCAGGGAGAGAGAGGAGGTGCGAGCTTTCCATTGTGATGCAATGACAAACAAAGGGGTGCAAGTTTGAGCAAACTCCTCACTGGGAGCGTTAGATTGCATGGGATCTGATTGGGGAAGTTATTTACTGGCAATGTAATGAAAGCTGTGTGTATGTTAACCTCCCAGGCATTAACTCCACAGGGTTTACACACCACAGAGATCCAAATGGTCAAGAGTTTGAAAGACACCATGAATACCAAAGAACCTGTTGCTCTAAACCCAGATCTGGCTTGTATAAACAGCATCATTCAAAGAGATTCCCCCAGGGGACCTGGGTGTGATAATGATCACAATACGGCAGATTGAGTAAACGCAACTGCAACAGCAGCTTAAGGTGCAACGGGTCTGACTGCATTTACACACCAGCAGTCAGATTTGACCATTATAAATCAGTTTATTTGACCTTTATCTTTACAGAAACATGATCATGATGATGATCCATGTCTTTGTAAACTAAAACAAATTCTCTCATAATGGCATAAAACCTTAACAGGTTAAAGCCATATGCAACAACTGTCTGGCTAAGGCCATTTTTAGATAAAAAACAAGATAGCACCATCTATCTTAGTGAAATTTGTGTAAAGGCCCAATATTAGATTGTGTTTCTCAAATCAAATCAAATCACCTTTATTTATATAGCGCTTTTAACAAGTCCAATTGTTTCAAAGCAGCTTCACATTGTTAAAAGTAAAATAATGCAACAGAATTTGTACAGCCGTTCTGGTGAAACGGTGATGTTATCCAGCTAATTTCAAGTATCATATAGCATCAATGCGGGCAGATCGGTAATATAGATGAGATTTAGGAGTCCCCAACTGAGCAAGCCAAAAGCCAGAGGCAACGGTGGCAAGGAACCAAAACTCCTTCAGGGTCAGAATGGAGAAAAAAACCTTGGGAGAAACCAGGCTCAGTCGGGGTGCCAGTTCTCCTCTGGCCGACGAACAAACAGTGTATGATTATAATTCTGGCAACATAGGAGGTCTTAATTCATATTAGGCAAATAGATATTTGTTAGATTATTCGAGAGATTGGAGTCGTCACGCCGAAGACGGGTTTAATGAGGATGTCGTGTCGATGCAGCATTTACGGGGGAGTTTATTTGACATGTTCTCTGCAGACACTTCAGGGATGCGTTGGTCATGTCCAGGCGCTGGTCCACCATCTGATCTGGATACGGCCTGGATCTGGCTGACTGCAGTAAACCTCGGTATAAACAGAGAGACTAACATTAGCGTAGATGCCATTCTTCTTATGATGTAACGAGTACATCAGGTGTTATGGGAAGTGTTCCCGGTTCCGCTGACCTAGTTAATGCAGCCTAACAATCATTTACTGATTTGAGTAATAGAAATTGATAATGTTTTATGTGTAAGCCATAGTAAAGAGATGCGTTTTTAGTCTAGATTTAAACTGACAGAGTGTGTCTGCTTCCCGAACAATGCTAGGAAGACTGTTCCAAAGTTTAGGCGCTAAATAGGAAAAGGATCGACCGCCTGCAGTTGATTTTGATATTCTAGGGATTATCAACTGGCCAGAGTTTTGAGACCGCAATAGACGTGATGGAGTATAATGCGTTAAGAGTTCGCTCAAATACTGGGAGCTAAACCATTTAGTGCTTTGTAAGTAATAAGCAAGATTTTAAAATTTATTCGATGTTTAATAGGAGCCAATGAAGTGTTGACAGAACCGGGCTAATATGGTCATACTTCCTTGTTCTAGTAAGAGCTCGAGCTGCTGCGTTTTGGACCAGCTGGAGTTTGTTTATTAAGTGAGCAGGGCAACCACCCAGTAAAGCATTACAGTAATCTAGCCTTGAGGTCATGAACGCATGAATTAACTGTTCAGCATTTTGCATCGAAAGGATGTGCCGTAATTTAGATATATTTTTAAGATGGTAGAATGCAGTTTTACAGATGTTAGAAACGTGGCTTTCAAATGAAAGATTGGTATCAAAAGAGCACACCCAGGTTCCTAACTGACGACGAGGACTTGACAGAGCAGCCATCGAAAGTGTTAGACAGTATTCTAGGTTACTACTTGCAGAGTTTTTGTCCAATAATTAAAAATTCAGTTTTTTCTGAATTAAGTTGCAGGAAATTACTAGACATCCAATGTTTTATATCAGCTATGCATTCCGTTAATCTTGTGAATTGTAAGTTTCATCAGGCGTGAAGAAATATAGAGCTGAGTGTCGTCAGCTCGTCAGTGAAAACTAATGCCATGCTTCCTAATGATATCTCCCAGTGGTAGCATGTACAGGGTGAAGAGCAACGGTCCTAGCACCGAGCCCTGCGTACTCCATACTGAACTTGTGATCGGTGTGACATCTCTTCATTTACTGCTACAAACTGATAACGGTCAGATAAGTATGATTTAAGCCATGCCAATGCAGTTCCACTAATGCCAACATAATTTTCGAGTCTATTCAAAAGAATGTTGTGGTCGATAGTATCGAATGCAGCGCTAAGATCGAGTAACACTAATAGAGAAATACAACCACGA